>BEXV01000472.1:29197-39302 GCA_003118195.1 Hemicentrotus pulcherrimus | reverse complement strand
ATAATCAGAAAAATATAAAGTATGACTGCTGTTTTTCAATAATAATAAAACAGAAAATTTATATGTGAAGGGCTGTAATTGTGATTCTTGATCAATGCATCTGAATATTGAGAATATAAATGCAAGTGTTCAAGGACACCAACAAACTTTATTAGATTCATAAATCTATCTTTTCAGTTTTTAAGTACGTATATGTCTTTTTGATGGGTTTATACTACCTTATATCATAATTTTAAACATTAACAGGTGCACTGTATATGATTTGGGTAAAGATTCACACACACATAAACCTATATATATTTCTCATACTGTACAAAGATCATCAGTCATAAACTATTATTCTTTAACAAAAAAAAAATGATTGACACTCACCTCCTTCCCCGTAGAAGATAAGTGCAGGGTAGAATTTATGTTGAGCCTTGAAAAAATGGGTAAGAAAGTTTTCTTGAAATTATGCTTGAAGTGCCCTTACAATGAAGACAAGATGATTGAGCTAGATACTACAGAATACATGTATTATTCTCCTTCAGTGATGTTGCTATGTTTCATGATCAACGCAGACTTGATGTTTAAGGATTTCAAGATAATTAAGTATTTCTATATATGTATAGAATTTTTTTTATTGTAAACAAACGCAAAAAAAGACAACATTAACAACAACAATAAACAAACACCTAAATACTGTCTTTATGTTTCTTAGAGAAAATCTTCAATCCTAACCAACATCAATAAAACAGACAAGGTGTTGCATTAATTGCATTGGGATTATTCAAATCCTAGGTTTAACTTCATTGCATTTCAATATAATTCATACTTAATAAAGTAGGAGATAGAAAGACCAGGCACCCATTTCACAAAGCCTTTTTCCAATGCCAAAATGAAAAAAAAAAATCAGTGTCAAATCTGCTGATGACCAATCAGAAGCAAGGATTTCAGTAGCTTATAACAAATACTGTCATTTGTCACTGATGACAAGTTTTGTGAAATGGGGCCCAGGACCCCGTTTCATTAAATCTTGTCATCAATAACAAGTTCCAATAATTGTTACAAGCTACTGAAAGTGTGGCATTTGATTGGCCGAGAGCAAATTTTTCAATGAAATTAAGGATTCATTATTGATAACAAGTTTTATGAAACAAGGTCCTGAAACCAACTAAAGTTTTTGTATTCCCCTTATCCTAGACAACACCTTTCAAAACGAACAGAAGTCTATTAGTGTGATGAGACAGACATCTCTCCTGTATAACTTACCTCATATTTCAGCTGCTCAACCTCACAACAAAGGGATGCAAATACAGTGATGACTTTGTTGAAGATCTGTACATAGACACAGGGATTCAAGAAACATAGTTCACCAAGAATATAGTACACTTTTTTTTTAAATCGCATGGAGAAAAAAAAGGCATGTAATTATTCTACATCCTTAAAAAACGAAACATGAAACCCTCTTTCATAAGACAAGCAATGTGTACTTTATTTTCATCTACATGTAAGCGTGCTAAAGGAGGGTCCATATATTGAATGTATGATTCAAATATTGTCTGATTGTGGAGGGCATTGGAACTAGGGGTTGCATGATTCATAGGTTGAGTCGAACATTTGAATACCAAGTTCACTTATTTTCAAGCAGCAAATCTGATAACATTCTATAAGTTCAAACAATAACAACAAAAATGATTGCAGCATCAAATCAAATGTCCAATCTCATCTTCCACTTCTTTGTTGTTGGTAATACAATAGCAGCCATTTATTCAAATGGTCATACATTCTTTTCTTTTTTACATAGACATGCGCATTTGATCGATTTAGATTTGGTGAAAGTTGGTATATGTATTTCCCATGGTATATTGTAAATTGTAATACACCATCAACCAGGATGCCGTTGTTTGCATGCTGTTCTTAAATATGCAAAGGTACAGTACCTCTTCATTAACTATCTAATTTTATGGGTATCATTGTCCAGGAAATCGTTGATTCACTCGTGCTATTTTAATACTCAAACAGTGCAAATGAAACATGTCAATTGGTCGGCATCAAGGCATAGCCCTCCGTTCCATTCCATGCACTTCTTGTCTACTTGACATGCAAGGAATAGAAAGAGAAGGTGTTTCTTACTTAAACTATCTCATTGTTTTTTATTATCATTGTCCAGGAAAGTGTTGGTTTGTTACTTTGTTCATGCTATTTCAATACCTAAACAGTGCCAACGCAACATATTTGATTGCTTGGCATCGAGGCGCAGTCGAGGGGCAGTCCTCCATTCCATTCCATGCACTTGTTGTCTTCTTAACATGCAAGGAATAGAAAGAGAATGTGTTTCTTCCATAATCTCATCATTTTTTTTGTCCAGGAAATAGTTGTTCGCTCATGCTCTGTTTATACCCAAACAGTGCCAACGCGACGGGTCGATTGGTCGGCATCGAGGCGCAGTGCTCCATTCCATTCCATGCACTTGTCGTCTACTGGACATGCGAGGAATAGAATGGAAATGTGTTTCTTACATATACCTTGTTGTCAGTCTTGATGAGGTCNGGCATTGGAACTAGGGGTTGCATGATTCATAGGTTGAGTCGAACATTTGAATACCAAGTTCACTTATTTTCAAGCAGCAAATCTGATAACATTCTAAAAGTTCAAACAATAACAACAAAAATGATTGCAGCATCAAATCAAATGTCCAATCTCATCTTCCACTTCTTTGTTGTTGGTAATACAATAGCAGCCATTTATTCAAATGGTCATACATTCTTTTCTTTTTTACATAGACATGCGCATTTGATCGATTTAGATTTGGTGAAAGTTGGTATATGTATTTCCCATGGTATATTGTAAATTGTAATACACCATCAACCAGGATGCCGTTGTTTGCATGCTGTTCTTAAATATGCAAAGGTACAGTACCTCTTCATTAACTATCTAATTTTATGGGTATCATTGTCCAGGAAATCGTTGATTCACTCGTGCTATTTTAATACTCAAACAGTGCAAATGAAACATGTCAATTGGTCGGCATCAAGGCATAGCCCTCCGTTCCATTCCATGCACTTCTTGTCTACTTGACATGCAAGGAATAGAAAGAGAAGGTGTTTCTTACTTAAACTATCTCATTGTTTTTTATTATCATTGTCCAGGAAAGTGTTGGTTTGTTACTTTGTTCATGCTATTTCAATACCTAAACAGTGCCAACGCAACATATTTGATTGCTTGGCATCGAGGCGCAGTCGAGGGGCAGTCCTCCATTCCATTCCATGCACTTGTTGTCTTCTTAACATGCAAGGAATAGAAAGAGAATGTGTTTCTTCCATAATCTCATCATTTTTTTTGTCCAGGAAATAGTTGTTCGCTCATGCTCTGTTTATACCCAAACAGTGCCAACGCGACGGGTCGATTGGTCGGCATCGAGGCGCAGTGCTCCATTCCATTCCATGCACTTGTCGTCTACTGGACATGCGAGGAATAGAATGGAAATGTGTTTCTTACATATACCTTGTTGTCAGTCTTGATGAGGTCCAGCAACGAGGTCTGTTCACATGGCAAGTACTGCATTAAAGATTGAACACATACACACCAAGTAATAGGCCTGTTTAGATATTGCATGCTAGAATTTTGTCCTTGTCGGCACTCTGATTGATCAAATCCTCTTACAATTAGAAGACTCAGCACGGGATAAGTTAAACGGTAGAAACCCTTCCAGTCCATTCATAATATGTGACCCTAATTCAGTGTTCTATTAAGATTAAACCATATACCATTATCCATGAAGTTTCAAGCAAAGCTATCAAAATTAAACTAGTATTGACAGTAAAGTTTTCCAAAATAGAGAATTACACAATTTTTCTAGGACTACTTATTTATAGCCAACATGCACTGAATCACCTGCAATAAACACTGTTTAATAGAATCAAAATAATAGTCGACAGCATTAAATTCTTGACCACGATAACACAAAAATTCAGTTTTAAGGCCACACTGCTCTTTGCAAAGTAATTGAAACTTTTTAGAACATAATGAAAATTAAACAAACTGTGGATTTACAAAGAAATACAGTGAATAACTTACTTGTAGTGAGATTGGATCTAGTGTAAAATCCCACACATCCCCTACGGATTCGTCTAAGGCATCTTCAATTCCTTTCAACTGGGTGGCATACTCTTCAAGGAACTTGCCATACTTCCTGAGCTGTACCTCACCAACAATTTCTGTTCAAAATTCAAATTTCAAAAATTTTCTTTATCATGATGTTGTCACTCAAAGTGTGTATTGGGTTTTTACAGACGTATATCAATCACATATGATGATTTACGTCTGGGGACAGACCTTCAAACGTCACCATCCGAAAGACGTGACTCAGTTTCGAACCTGCGTCTTCTGCTGAATCAGTTTGTGACTTCCATCGTTAGCTGGATTACAGGCACACGTCACAATGCTCAAAGGAAATATCTACTCAGACAAATACTGTCAAATTTTCAATTTAACTTGAAAATATTTTCTTTCCTGGACTTCATTCACCCTCAAGGAGATGTGATCTCTTTTAGTACATATGTATCATCCTTCATATCACTGCTGAAGTAAACAATGATGTCTGTAAGACTACAATTGGATGGTAATTCAGTGGAAGAGAACAATTATCATGCCATATGAAAGGCATTAAAAAAACATACACAAATAATGATGTACCGGACTAACGGTACTTGTATGTGGTGGAGAAAAGTGTTCTGTTCATTTCTTCAGGATTTGGTACTTCAATTTCTTATGAATTAATTCTAATTTTTGTAATCGATACTATTTTTTAAAATCTTACACTGTACAATGTACATCTAACAAATATGTAGTGCTGTCATCGAGAAAAAAAATCTTTGTCGACATGTCGTCTTGAATTTTAGCAAACAAAGACACATTGTCGACAGATGGTTGGAAGAATACAATCCTTCCTTACGGTCGTAAGATACGGTACTGTTATTGACCGGTACTGGCACTGCAGCGAGTGGTGCCAGGAGTACCGATAAATTTTTGTTTTCATTTTTTCTTGAAGGCAGAAGTGTTTTAGGGGCTAATTTTTTAGTGCTTATTATACATCCACAGGGGCATCCAAATACCGGTATATAAAATATAGTAAAGATTAATTATCCCCAAAATTTTCAAAATTTCCCAAAACTTTGTATTACCTTTAAGAATAAGAGATCACTTGTGTTACTTGAAAGTTACTTTCATTCAAACAATCATTAAAGGGGAAGTCCACCCTATATCAACTTGGTTTAAATACAAGCATAAAAATGAGAGAAATAAATAATTGAAAGTTCAACCAATATCAGATTAAAAATAGGAAAGTTACTTTCACTGAATCGATCATTAACTCTTTCACCCTTTGACGTGGTAGAATACCATATTACAAGTACACTGTAGTTCAACACGAATGCCCCACATATTTCTGCACTCTGAGACTGTGACAACCTGTCTTGTCTGATACATGTAGTTTCTGTGTTAACGTCAACCGGACCAGAGCGTTTCGTCACAGGAAGCTACAATTAGGGTGTAGGGACATGCACAGGGAACAACCTTTCGTTGTTTAGTACATGTATGCTCCCCGTTTAATATCAATGTAGTTTGAATGATACATGTGTGCTAACATCCTTGGATGATGAACTCAATATATCTCATTAAGACTATGTATAGCCTAGTGATACATGTGAAGCTGCACTACATGTAAGTCTGAGCAACCAACAAACAGATTTACAGAATTTTCTTTTTTACATGACGTCATGAGTCTTGACTCAAATCACCACATCCAGTTTTAAAAGTAGGTGCAGAATAAAACTAGATCATATTGCATTTAACAAAATTAAAAGGACGAGCACAAATCATCCATGATCAAAACTACATTGTATACAAAAAGTTTGTTTGTAATATACATGTACATGTAAGATAATGCATTTCAAATGATTTAATACATGTACACTGTACCATTGTCATCCATATTTGGTAATCGCAAATTTTCATACAATCCTACTTCAAAAGTTCCAAGACATGTAAACAAAAATATATATATACATGTATCCACAACTGATGAAAATGTACAGGTAGCTGTACACTATTCAGACACAATAATACAATATATCAATTTCCTCTTGACGAAGCTATGGTACCTGTATGGTAAGAACTAATGTATAATACTGTTAAAGGTAATACAAAGTTTTGGGAAATTTTGAAAATTGGTGGATAGTGATTCTTTACAATTTTGATATATTTGGATGCCCCTGTGGATGTATTATAAGCACTAGAAATTTTTGCCCCTAAAACACTTCTGCTTTCGAGAAAAATTGAATGTAAAATTTACCCAGTAAATTTTGATAAATTTCGATAAATTTCAAATAGCGTTTACGACCGCACAATGGTACATGTAGGTGCGAACATGAAAATCTCAGAATGTGTAGTTGTGATATATATTTTCTAAACGGGAATAGTTAGTCGGTCGAGAGAGTGATTGCACAATATAAGATATGAAGGTTTCATAAGTTTTTATATTTTTTCCTATAAAAAATCAACATTTCAGTTTAAATTTTACGGTACTGCTGATACATATATATTGAAATATTTTGCTTGTGACAAAGAAGTATGAAATTATTCCTTTTTCTAATTTTTCTCGTTCTGATGCAAGACTCTTTTACTCAATCTTTCTTTATTCCATCATGTTAAATACCAATGTACAATTTTTTCTTCACTCATAATCTCATACCCAGTTGATCTACTGTAGTTAAAGTAATTTTTTTATTGCGCATGTAGAAATGTAGTTGACATTGTTTTTAATTTTCAATTTTTGAACTGGTAATATCACTGTGACATACTACTGGACAAATTTCCCATTTGTTCGAACACACAAAATGAGTATAATGTCATTTTTTCAAAATATATGACTCAGGAGGGCCTTTTCTTTTCATTGGACTTGTAATAATATGTTATCCATAACATATTTTGAGTAGTGCCCCAAGGGAGAAAATGCTTAATACCTGAAGGAGAAAAACTAATATTAAGTGATATTTTTATATACAACAATGTCAATGAGAGAGTTGTCCATGCATACAAAGATAGGTCACCATCCACTGACCAAATTACCAATTTGAGATTTAAATAGATCACTGGTTATCTCACATTTCAAACACTCGTAATTTTTCTCTTACTGGTCCTATTTATTTCAAACTTTCACCATTCTGTTTCTCTTATTTTTTCTGCAGTCAAACAAATGAACTCATTACAAAGGTTGGACACATGTATTTCACAGTGGTGGCTGAACCACCGCCCCCCCCCCCTTTCCATTGTCATTATAAACCAAGATGGCAGCTCACATGTTTTGCCTCTTCTCTTAAGACTAATTTTATCAATTTCAAAGTCATGAAAACACACTTAAAGATGAACTCCAGTTCTGGTTAAAAAAAAGAAAATTAATTCTCACAGAATCAAACGAAACTTACTGTACACTGAATGTTCAAGATTACAAATAAATGATATGTGCCCAACAATTTTGGAAGAGAATGTACACGTATACTGGCTGAGTAATGAGCATAGAAAGACAAGGAAATCAAGGTAGTACTAGCCCCGACACCACAGCTTTCTGTGTACAATGCTTGTTACTTCACCAAGACTCGGTCAAATTTATTATGATTTTGATGACTCCAGAACCTTGCAGTGCACACCAATACTTACATGCTACATGATCAACTGTTTCTGATCCATTCCACACCTTTTCTTTCACAATGCAATCGCATTACCAGTACTAAAGTTTTATCTTTAATATCAACAATCATCGTCTTCAACAACTCCAAATGACAAAATAATCCCAGCTTTGCATGTTTTTTTTAATGTATTTGATAGCCCAAAACTTGAAATATTCAGCTTTTTATTTTTTCTTCTTCTTTTTTGTTCTTATCAATTTTGCCATTTAATGGTATGAAAATAGTTATAAACATGAACTACAACTTTGTATGACAGAATTATCAAAGGTACATGTATGAGTGAATTTAGGTAAAAGAGTGCTTGATTGTCTGTTACAGGGTTAGTGCGCAGACATATTGGGCTCCCCATCATACAAACAAAATTTGGGTTAGGGTTTTGATTGCATTATGGAGTTTAGCCTTGATTTGGGGTCAAGCCTAATGAGGAGGAAGTTCATATCCTGTTGTTGGTTTTAAAAGAAGCATTAAACTGAGAGGAATAGATCAGTGAAAGTTTGAGCAAGAACCGATTAGAAATAAGAATGTTATGAATTTTTTGAAGATGCAATCAATCAAATACAAATTGGAAACTCTGTGACAGATCTTGCAAGCTCCCTTTCCTTTTACCCTGTACTAAAAACTTTTAAAATCTGTATTTTCATATAAGAATTTTTTTGATCATTCTTGCATCGTAAATATAATTATTTCTTAATATTCTTCAATATAATCCCTGTATGAAACAAGTATCTATTGTCATCAATAACTTAGAAATGAACGTTAATGACATTTTCTGTAGGCCTATACCGACAGATAGGAGCTACATCACACTTTTGTTTGTGTTTTACTAACGATAAATTCAAAAATTCTGCTACTATTTTCAATCTTTTTCATTTTAAATTTAATTTACATAGACCTACTCACCTAGGTCTCACTATGAACATGACTGACAAAGAGAGCGGACAAAATATACAGTTCGTCAGGTAGACAAAGGAACATCCCTTCACTGCTATTATGTAAAAATGTGTAGAACAGGTGTCACATGCATATTCACCTTTTTACATAATAGCAGTGAAGGTATGTTCTTTTGTTAACTGAGGAACTGTATATTTTGTCTGCTTTCTTTGTCTGTCATGTTCATAGTGTCTAGATCTAGATCAAGACCTAATCACAGTTTTCCAAGATTTTTATATTTTTATAAATCAGGAAGAATTGTGACCTAGGTCTAGTCTAGAACTAGTCTATGTCGTGGACTTGGAATCAATTTCACAAGATGTCTAGTTAGTAAGCTCTTCGAGAAATGGTTTAGAAAGATCTTCTTCTTTGGTATAGATCTAGACCTCAGGCTCTACTCGTACTCCTCTAGAGTCTACATGTAAATCTACTGCTCAACATCCCGTTTACCAAACGAGGAGGATGAGGCTATTTAGTTCTTATTGCTTGAGTCTTGGTTGCGAGTAGTTTGAAATCTCTGTAGTTGGCGGATAAATACGTCTTGTAGGGTCTAGTTGGTTTCGAGAAACGNCCCCCCCCCCCCCCCCTCCCTTTGAGGTTTAATTCAGCCTCAACATCTCTGATCCTCCGCTTGCATACACAATAACAATCTGGATCTGGATCTCTATCATAGGCTGAGTCTATCTCTATGGCTATGCTACAGCACGGGCACTCCAGCAAAGCATAGAGAGCCAATGCTAATGCGTATTGACCTCTAACACTGCATACATGCTGTGAGGCAGGTATTATTATACCCATACACAAATACACAAATACACACAATATCGCATAGACTCTACACAATCATGTCGATGCAGCTGTAAGCAAAGTTTGACACTAGACTTACAATTTGGTTTTTTTTATTATTCTTTCTAACATCAGTAAGTTAAAAAAAAATGTATTTTAATGCTATTTAAGTGTTATCAATTGTCACTAAAGTACCGATTGTGAGTGAAATCAGTTGAGTTTTGTACAGTGGTGTTTGAAATGTTGAGAATCAAAAGCACAGCTTTTACTACACAGCCAGCGCCAGGATAGTGATGCTCCTATGAGCACGGTACGGGCGCGGGCGTCTACGGCCCGTGAAATCGGCTCGTTTTCAACACAGCACACTGAGCACAGAGACGATATCTTCGCTTGTATGCCACAAATATAAAAGGAATGAAATACTCACTCAAAGAACCGTCATCAAATTTATCGAACTCCCAACCAGATATAGATTCTCCTGTCATTTTCAGTTAAATTTGCAGACTTCAATTCTCAGGCTCTGCAAAAATAGATCACGGGATCCGGTACCAATTTTTGCACACAGAAAATTCACTATATATTTGACTCGGCCAATATAAACTCGGCGTACACGCAGTCGATCGTCCCGCCGGCCCCGCCCCCTCGGCGTCCACCCCCCCCCC
>BEXV01000472.1:15933-29072 GCA_003118195.1 Hemicentrotus pulcherrimus | reverse complement strand
CCCCCCCCCCCCCTCACTGAACAAAATGTTGGCCAGCCAAATTTTTTTTTTGCTCTTTTTTTTAAGGGATCATCAGTTTTTGTCCTAAGTTACCCACTTCTCAATTGTCTTATTTACCTCTATAGAAAACCTTTCAGATAAACTCGTGGCTTTGGATAGCATTTGCGCTTTCTAGATCAAACTTTTATTAATAGGACTATACCCCAGTGGATCTTTGGAGTTGATCAGGTGCTGCCCATTCAAATTATGCCATTAAAATGAAGAGGGGAAAATACTTCAAGTTAAACATAAATCAGTGAAATAATTGATTTCTCCAATCAGCAAGTATGCTAGCTCAGTGCAGTGAATGCTCCACATAGTCCCATACAAGTAAAGGGAGTATCCAGGATTTTTTAAGGGGAGGTGCTTTTTTGCCCAATTCGTGATAAAATACTTAGCAGCAGATAAGATGGGGGGGGGAAATAAATGCCATGCGCGCATTTAAAGTGGAACGAGTCGTCATCAAAACTTTGACTGAGTCTTTAGGGGTCGACATCTTTTTTACCCTTAAAAAAGGCAAAAAGTACTGCGCCACCTGCGTCTTAAATCAGCTAACATTTAGCAGCAGCAGCAAAAGTTTCACACCACATCAGTAGCAGCCTACAATAAATCTCGCCGAAGCTGGATTTGTCTAGTTTCTTTAGCCGTGTCGGTCTTAGTCGTGAGTTTTACCTTTATTTAAAGCACAAATTTCTCACTCGATTATGATTCGAAATGTTTGAAGTATAAACTCTTGTTGTAAATTAACTTTGTAGAACACAAAATTTGCATTCTCTCCCAGCGCGGCGCCAGCCCAGCTCAGTGCATGCAGAGTCGGTCATGGATGATCATGAATGAGGCTTTTGTTACGTCATTATGCGGACGTGCAATCTCGTGTACCAATAATGTGCGTTACCAAGGTCGAGTTGCTGATGCAAGTTTGTGTGAAGTAATATAATTTATTGTGAGACATAACTCATAAAGGCTTTTCTGTCAGTTAGCCCTTAAGTCCTGGATGACAATTTGGCATGCTAAACAGTCACCATGAAGTTGATCTAATGTAAGTGATGATTTTTTAATGAAAATATTAATGAATATATATATTGTTAACTTCTGTTCTAGAGTCTATATCTAGACTCGAGACTGTCTCTAGGCCCTAGGTAAAAACTAAAATATTATTTCATAATCGAATTATATTTTTGCTCATAAAATGACGTCAACATCAACATTTATAAATATGCTAAAAGAAATAATAATTATTCATATCTTAAAGTTAATCTAGATCTAACTGTATTTCCTATTTTAATTTATATGCATGTTTTTTCCCTCTTTTCTAAATTCCAGGCATATCCTGTCCTTAACATCTTGCAAGAATCCTACAAGTTTGGAAATACAATTTAAGGAGTTTGTCTATATCGATCAATCATCGTGTCAAAATGTCCAGGCCTGTTCCGAGAATAGAATATGAAGAATTCCATGAGTCAGCAACTGACAAGCTGAAAAGGAAAGCCCTTGCTGATCCATATGTACCAGTTGGTGAGGTTCAAATTTTGGTTCAAATTTTTATCTATTTTTACTAACATTTTAAAAAATGTATGCAGTAATTAAAGGAGAGATGCACTTGATCTTATTATTTTCTGTTGAGATACAGATATGAACTTTGACACAAAGCTCACAGCCTGTTTGCTCTTATAGTTCAGTTTAATTTGTTGTTCTTCTTCAATTCAATTCCTTCTTAAGAAAAATTTTGGCGAAAAAAATTTTTCGCCAAAAAAATTGTACAATATAAAAAATATTCAAAGTCCATATTATATTAGAAATAAATACACATGTACATATGAAATAGCATAAACATATGTATGATGATGAAACAAAAAATCGGTCTAGTTGTTTAAAAAAATCCTACAACTACAAGGGTTTGAAACTTGAGTTGAGACAACTTTAATGTTTTATAATTTGGTAGATATATGGCGGAAGACAAATGTGTAAGTGCCAGCAGAATAATTAGAACTTTTAATTCTTAAAAAACACTAAATAGATAATTTAGCCTACCATGTTGCCTTAATGCATGTTTCGCTTTCAGCATTATGTGTAGGCCAATGCTTTGAATAAAGTGCTTATTTGTCTTATTAAAAGGATGGTTCTTGATTAATATTGAAAACTAATTAAGTTATTTTAACAAATTTCACATAAAATCACATATAAATATAGGTAGAAAATAACAATATTTTTACATAGAATGCTACCGGGGGTACTTTTAATATTTACCTTCATTATGTACCGTACATTATTAATTTCAACTTAAATGTCATATTTCAGTGCAGATCTTTATCGATGTATCTTCTGTATGTGTTTCCACTTGAACAGGTATCTTGGGATTCTGTGGTGCCTTAGCATGGGGTGCCTACTCGTACAAGAGCCGTGGGAACACCTCAACATCCATTTTCCTGATGAGGCTTCGAGTTGTTGCCCAGACTTGTGTGGTGGGAGCCATGGCTGTTGGGGCAGGAATAGCGATGATTAAGAGAAGTTCTTCAGAAAAGGAGACATAATTCTAAAGATCACATACATGTAGGCCTACATGTTTATGAAAGATATGCTAGGATTGCCAAATTGAGGGATAGGAAAACGAGTTTACATACTTCATTTGTGTCACCTGCTGTCAAAATGAAGTGCCGGTCGCTGTGTGTTTTCTTATGTAAAAGACCTAACATTTTTCTGTCAATTTTTGATGTAGATCTGTAACACCATGGACAATCGGATTTCATTTTTTTTTTATATGAAAGAAATCATAGCTTGCATTTGCACATTTATGGCATATTGAATTAAGTAGAGTGATATGAACAAGATTTTTTGTTAAATGCCATAGAGAGATCAAAGTAACAAAGGGTATATAATTTTTAAGTTTGCTTGATGCATATTTATTTCCCTGCTTTGACAGCGATAAAGCTTTTAATATCTTTATGGTGATGTATTAACATGCAGAAAAGGGTAATTGCTATTTATGATTTACAAACCAATAAAGAGCAACAGCTTAAAGACGTGTTGGTAAAAATTGATGTACGGCCTGTAAGAAACTGCTCTGACATAAAATGTGTATGAGCAGATCTATAGCAGATCTTTTGGACAAGATTTTGTGGTTCTTTAATAAAAAAGACTTGATCGGCATTAAACAACTGATTTTTTAAAAGTGTTATAATTATGTATTTGAATAAAGGATGTATTCTTTCAGGCTCATTTTTAGGGCAACATGCTGATTTGTTTTAATCTGTAAAGTCAGGCCATTCTTATCTCATTTTCTTTTTGTCTTTTGTTTTAGTAACTCCTTTTATTGCAAATTCTATGCAGGAAACTTCAACATGTACATGTAGGTGGAGGTGGAAGCACAATAACATGAATATTTCAGGTGCTTTTCTTGCCAGAACTATATGTTTCCTGTCATTGTGATAAACAGGGATCCCAGTAAAACTTAAGTAAGCATCCTGAAATATTGTAATGGCCAGGGCCCCGTCTTATAAAGAGTTGAGATCAATCTCAACATGGCAATGGCCTATCAAGATCATCGTTACATGCGCGTATTGTACAGCACGCGCACTATCAACCAATGAGAACCGTTGTTTTAAAACTGCGATCGATCGCAATTCTTTGTAAGACGGGGCCCTGATCTCACAGAAGCCATCAAACATGAATGATATAGATCATTACCAAGAGACAGGTTTCCCGAAATACGTCATTTTCCTCGACAGTTTTTATAAGGCAGTCTGAGAAGACTTTAGAACTTCAATGACTGTTTGCAGAAAGGATATTTCCATACATTGTAGTTGCATAGTTTGTTTGAAATGAGACCAAACAGATATTTATGATTGCAGTGAAGAAAATGTATTAAAAAATGAGACGCACATTAGGAAGGTAGGATACAGTTGGCTGAAATGAGATTGATGTACATGTATTTGTAAGGTTTTGTCAAATTTAGCATGTTTTCATCTTCCTAGTTTAGCATCGTCATTCATATGCTGCGTGATAAGATATTCTTACTAAAAGATACTTTCCAACATACCGTTCAGACTGATTCATGATGGAATGTTCTCGTCGGTGAAAGAGAAATGGAAATATGCATTGAGCAAGAAATTTTTATGATTCAGCTGAATGGAAGTTGAATTCTATCCATCTCATTTAATGTATAATCACCTTGTACATTTAACAGAGTTTTTAATGAGTGTGTGTGTGTGTGTGTGTGTGTGTGTGTGAGTATAATTGCTGAATAGAATAAAATATGGATACTAATTCAGGAAGAGCTCTTGAATTTTAATAATTTACCAACATTGTATGTACCACATTTTTCTGCATTCAGTAAATATCAAGAGAAATGTTAGAGAAGATACAAGATGTTAGGTGTTGTATTCCTTACTTCTGTTGCTTATGCCATGCAAAAGATTATTAGGAATATTGCAATACGATTACATCTAGTATTAATCATGCTTTGTGCAAACCTGTAATTTGTTTTTCTTTATTTGGCCAGCCAAATTCTACTTTTGATTCTGATTAAAAAGCAGGGAGATATGATTTTTATTCCTTGCAGAAAACTTTCATACACATTTGGAATTTCAAATGGCAATGATGGGCAAATGTGATATCTGGAAGCAGCGTTTTTAATCAAGATTATGAATTAAAATCTGAGTACACAAGTTTGTAAAATCTGTTGCACTGTAAGGCCTGAATAAATCTCAATATTTTACTTCCATTTCTGCTTGCCAGCAAACTCTATGAAGGGAAGGGAAGCTGGACGACTGAACAGTCAAATTCTACTTTAGGCAAACAAGCTCAACCAGTTATTGTAGCTGATTTTACATGAAAATCAGCTATGCTGTACAAAGATAATTCATGCAATGTACTGCAAAGAATAAGTTGGAAGGTACATAAAATTCCAGTATTGTGACAAATAAAGGCCTACACTAGATTTCAGAAGGCATTTTAAAACAATCTAAACTTTTAAAGATGCAACATGTAAAATATGTATGCCTTTTCCAGGAGTATCCAGTATATACATGTATCTCGATTGTATTTAGCAGGATTCACTTGTAATTGTATTTTCATAGAATATACGTGTGTACATGCGTACAAAAGGATTTGTTTTTATGGTAGTATGGCTTTACTTGTATAATTTTGTGCATATGCTATAAAATAGTGAGCTACTGAACAAACAAGTTTTTTTTCTTTCTTCTATTATTAGCAATTTCCTGTAATGTGTGTGTGGGGGGGTGGTATAAATATAGCATTCTGGTACTTTACCTTTCTAATAAATACACAGCAGTTACTTTGAAAGTAATACACAGTATGTAATAAACCAAAACAAAAGTCGGACACAAAGGAATATTACACAAAAGTGACTAGAAAATTTATTTGATTGCTACAAAATAAATCAAATATTAGAAAGCATGCTCAGATAGTTTATAATCCTAGATCAATGAGGATAATATACATAATTATAAGCAGATGTGTGGAGGCATTAGTCTAGCTGAAGGTATAGATTGGCAATACATGAGAGTCTGTACTTTTAAAGACATTCTCAACTTTCTACCTATTTTCCTATTGCTTAATACCAATTCAGAAAAAATTCACTGGCATGCTTCAATCGGACCTCAATAAACAGATTAATTGCATATAGCTAGATTATATCTCTCTCAAATATTTGAGAATAATACGGTTTTCCTTTGGTACAAGTACACAAAAGTACAAGATTGTTCAAATATAATGTCCATGTATGTATCTATAATTGCCAATTATGTCAAGCCGAAGTAAAGGATATAGGTTCACTTTGAAACCGGCTGTATTCCAAAAATTGATATTTACTGTTTTATTTAATTGTTCTAATTTTTTTTTCCAATTAGAATACTCTATTTAAGGTTAAGGTTAATTTTCATTACAGTGTACATTGGAGATATTACTACATTGATTTTTTTTTAGATCAACAAATGTGACAGATAATTTGTTTTAATTGCGATCACAATAGGCTGCTCTCAAAAAGCACACCCTTGTATCAAAATTATTCAGATGAGATGAATAATTAATTAAATTTACAAAATAGCACCATAGAAATAGATCTTGACATGTAGGCAACTTATGTATTTACTGTATTCAAGATATACCTTACACTCCAGATTTTCTGTGTCATCTTCAAAAAAATGTATGCCCCATGCAAAATCATTTGAAGGATAAAATTACAAAAATGTCCTTCATTCACTCAACTTCATGCTACATACATATTCATTACAAGAAGTTAAAAGCAATACCTACAAAAATTAGACACCTAAAAAAATTACCCATTGTAATTGTTCCTGATCATACTCCTAATCTTTTGAAAAACCCAACTTTCTAACCATCAGATTTTTGTATCATATTTGGGAGTCGAGTTTCAACCACATACCGGTAGTGCATCAGTGTTTGGGTTGCAGATTATGAGCTTAGCTGTAACATGTATATTTGAAAATCCTTTCTTCTTTATGTAGAATCAGCTCTCCCAAATCAATTGTATCCCCCTTCAATTTGTATCAATTTAAATTAAATTGATTTACACATTCTGTAATACTGATGACCTGATTTATTTTTGTATTCGCTAAAGAATATAAGTTACACAATTTCAATGAAACAAACTTTTAAATATACACTAGAGCATGCAAACAATAAATATTACTATAATTTGACAGCTAACAAACACAATAATTTAAGTTAGNATAAAATGGTGTTAGAACATCGCATCATAAAATTTGCATTGAATAGAATTTGCAGTAAATATATTCAAGTCAACCATCACAGTTATAATAATGTTTTCATCCCAAGTTTATTTTGACATCTGTAGTTTTGAAGAAAAAAAGTGGTACACGTTTACTCACAAATATAGTAATGTGATTTGATGGACAGTGCTGACGGGCCAAAAATACAAACTCAAGCTGGTTCCTGGTCTCAGTGCATTAGTATGGAGAATGTCATTCTCATAACACCTTTGATCTGTGGGACAGCCAGTCTACTTAAAGTTTCACACATTAGTCTAGGGCCAGCGTATTCCTGTCCGTTCATAAACTAAATGTTGGAACAGAAAAAATAAAGTTGTCATCTTCATTGTTACATCTGACAGTCGCCTTTGTTTGTTTTGAGTTAGCATTCAACTGTATCGTGTAATGTTGGTAATCGTTAAATCGGTAATGTATTTAATAGACTATAAATCATATTTTGCTTGTACATACTTAACATTAGTTGATGTTTTACTGTTTCTAGGCTGAAAATGAGATACATAGATGCAGCACTGCTCAGAAGTATGATGGCACAGTTAGTTGGGCGTCCACAACTTTCAGTTCTCAGTAACAGTTTTATTCAGGCTAACCCCCCCCAATTTTAATGATAAACATGACATATTTTGAATATGAAGGCATTTGAAGAGCCATGCTTTTTAGGGAACATGTCTTATCTGATGTTCTTCCACACTTGCATAATAACTAATTATAAAGTTCACAAATTATTTTTCACCTCTTCCCAGAACTCAACCTTCTCGTTAAGTATTCAGAGCACAATATATAATGATATTTTTTAAAGTGACAGCACAAGTAGGTATGTAAGGTAAATACCTCTGTCAATCAAACTCAAAATATATGTATCATTTTTATTCCATTTCTACATTTTTCCTCTTTAGTCTCTATCAAATTCTAAATGTATGTAGCATTTTTATTCCAATACTACACTTTTTCTATAAATTATAATTAGAAGATAATGATAAATTGTATCTAACTGTATCTAACATTATGCTTGAACATTATGCAATGTTCTATTAAATATAATAATTGGCAGTATGGTGTGCAGTGCAACTTTATTGTGTTAAACAATATCATAATTTGCTTGCTTCAAATACTTCAAAATCCTGATATCATCTGCAATATAAAAAGAAAAGGAAGCACAACATACTTCATTTTGATAAAAATAAAAATAAAAATATATTTTTTGTTTGTAATCTGAAGAACCTAAGTCCACTTACATGTACCTTAATATAAAGATTAGATGTAAATGAAGAGGAAAAATAAATCAACATGAAGCTTGATCTACGAAAATGTGTAAATACATTTCTCTATGTTTCCTCTACTTTTATTCAAATGTGAATTCTTAAATATCGTTTAGTACAAAAATCATTCATAACCAAAATCTTTCAATCAATCTATCTAGAGAATAATAAAAGAAAGACATGATTACATGTCACGAGGCAAGTTACTGACACAGAAGATGGTTAGATAAAAGGGGAAAATCACTCAAAATTTGATGCATATATTGTGAGGGTAAACATACATCATTTCTAAGATGAGAATATAGATTGTTATACTTGATTTACAAATACTAGAACTACAGGAGAAAGTAGATACAAACTGGGGGAGAGATAGAAAGAGAGACAGAGACACAGACACAGAAAGAGGGGGAGGGAGCAGGGAGAGGAAGAGAAAGAGAGAGAGAGAGAGAGAGAGGGGGAGGAAAATTAGCGGGACAAAAATGTGTTGAGAATGCACAAAAACCTATCCAGGACTTTACACAGGGATGACATCTATCTCTCCTTTCTATTTGGCACTTTTCACCTTACTGCTTAAGAAATGTCAAACTTTCTTGGTTGCTTTGCTAAAAATGTCCTTTCTTAAACAAATAACATCATGGATGATATTTTGAAATATGTCAACCATAGTCCTGCCTGTATGTAACTCATTGGTCTTTTAACCAATTTATCTCATTATCTAATTCATTTTTTAAAAAAATAATCCATTACCTTGAATTAGCATTCTCTGACTCTCTGATAACCGGTAATCCTCATTTTGTTTACAACTATCTCGTTAAATCATGCGAAGTGGTCATGAGAAGAAGTGGGTACCTAACAATTTGTCATATAGTCATTACCCTTCTTTACTGCTGGACAAACTTACTATTAGACAAAAAGATCATTGCATCCAGGAACCCGAGAGTGACTTTTACAGTAAGGATGCCTTGTCACTCCAAAATTTGCACAGCACCAACGCCTTACCATAGCTGCAACACCCTATTATTCCCTGGCTCCCAGCTCCATGTTTACATGATCATAGACAAGTTGGGTGTTGTGTATGGACATAATAAAAAAAGGGGGAGGGAGGTCAGACCAAGGGGAAATCTACTGGCCTGTATTATATTGTTCTATAATGAGATGCTCCAGCAAAGTTTCACTTCTTGCCATAGATCTCCCTCCTGCTGATCTTCTTAGCCTTGGCGTTGGTCTTAGGAGGAGGTGCTGCTCCTGCTTGAACGTGTCTGCCATACAAACTAGAGGGGAGAAGAAGAAAAAAAAACAGAGGAAATACTTTGAGACACAGGTCATGGAGCTTCTAGCTAAATCATATTCAAACTTATTTTCTAATTTTTCTTATCCAAATGACTCAACAACTAAACATAGAATATTGACAGAATGTATACATATACTTAGATTTGGTCTATTCTTCCATACAATGCTCAATGCCTATAGGCAGAGCAAAATATATATTGAATAAGGCAGACTAATGGAACATGGTTGCAACTCTGATTTTTACGCCTTGCGAGCGATCATCAGGCAAATGGTTGCATTCTTAGGAGTACATGATTACTCTACAACCTGGGTGCAAATATGATCAAAATAAGACTTATCTTATACAATACAATACAGTAAGATTTACTCATAGGTGAAGGGGCTATTGTAATTGCTCAGGTACTGCGATGGAATTTGAAAGATGTAGGTTATGGGAGGGGGTATCGCAAAATAGTCTCCACCAAGGTGCTAGTACATAAATATTTATTTATTCATTTAATTATAGTCTCTTTTGAAGTTGCAGAGGTAGAATTTGTTTTTTAATGGCGGGATTTGGAGATGAGTTATGGTCTTTGTTCAGGAGTGTCCGTTTCTCAGCGATGATGATGGAAAGCTTCTCAGTTAGGCACCGGTTGCATTTCTTCGTTACGCTGATATAGATATAATCTTATGTGATTGCTTGGGACACAATCATGACAACCGAAATTCACAAAGACTAACTCAAGAAGTCTACCCAGCTTCATTTTGAGTTAAGTTAAATAATCAACTTACATGGTTTTTTTCCCCTGTAGTTTTGAGAGTAGACATGGCTCCACACATCCCTTTTTTTCACAGAGAGTTTGGCCTGCAATTTTTTAGGGTCAAGTGCGTATCTTTCTAAATTTGGGGGAAAGGGTTCAGAGTTGAAATCTAGGGTCCCATGAGAGCCAAACCCATCAATATCAACCCCTGGTTTAGGCTTTTTCTTTGGTAAAGAAGGATTGAATGCATTTGGGTACTCACTACTTGTATGTTTCTGATCTGATGTAATCAAAGACATGCGACGCGCCCACTTGGAACTGGTCAGCAATCGGTGGTACCCAAGGATTGTGCTCTGCTTTCATGATGTTCCTACCAGTATACAGATCAAGTTTACCTGAAATACAAAAGGCATGCATTATAATATAATATAATGGTGAAGAAATCAAGAAAAGATTCATGGCCTAGTGTAAGAGATGAAAAGAAGAGTCATAGATAACTGTGGACATCAATGAGGTCTATTGTCAGTATAATCCTGAAAAAATAAAGATTTTAATTATTAAAACATCTCTGTTGTATCACTTATTAGTTTTGATATTTAACACAATTAAAGTCACACCAAAGTCACATGAAATAGAAGACTCCTTCCTCTGATTATTCAATTTGTTAAAAAAAACATTATTTTGGCCTTTTATGTACAAAAAATACTACAGTCTATCAAACAAACACTTTTTAACCAGTAAGGAAGTCTACATGTAAGTCCTAAAATGTTTACATTTCCAGACTTTGTGTACAGAAGTAAGCAATTTTTTTCTCTCTATATATCATCCACTTTCCTGACTTCCTAGCATCATTATTTCTAGGCTTTCAATTTAAAACATATTTGTGACCTTACCAAGCTCTGGGGGCAGAATTGTAATTCTGCAAGTCCTAAAATGTGTACATTTCCAGACTTTGTGTACAGAAGTAAGCAATTTTTTTCTCTCTATATATCATCCACTTTCCTGACTTCCTAGCATCATTATTTCTAGGCTTTCAATATTTGTGACCTTACCAAGCTCTGGGGGCAGAATTGTAATTCTGTAAGTCCTAAAATGTGTACATTTCCAGACTTTGTGTACAGAAGTAATCCGAACAAACTTTATATCATCCACTTTTCTGACTTCCTAGCATTGTTATTTCTAGGCTTTTAATTTGAAACATATTTGTGAGTTGTAACCTTACCAAGTTCTGGGGGCAGAACTGTAATTCTGTTGCCTTGAATATGGAGTTCCTTCAGCTTGACAAGCTGCCCAATGGCCTTAGGGAGAGCGATGAGGTCATTGTCTCTTACACCCAACTATATTTCGTATACAAGGTATTAAAGAAAGTTGACTTGTCATTGATCAGCACAAAGAATGTGATTGAAAACAGAATAATGGCAAAGAATTTATCAGAAATAAAGAGGAAAAATGAAAGCTTATGATAGCATACTTGATGAAATCATGAACAGATGTGGAAAAATGTCATGCGAAATTATTTATTCTCTATTTCATTTACAGCTTATACAAAAGTACTGCAAGAACCTTGCACCAAAAAGACATGACGATATTCAAACAGGTTGACGTTTATTTTCCAATAACAAATATGCTGAAAACTTGCATCTACAGGCACAGCATAATTACAAATGAAATAGAACCTAATTTAGGACCATTAAGTAATGTTATTGTTTTAAAACAGTAGTTTCTTACTTACCACTTCCAACTTAGTGAGTTGACCGATTTCTTCAGGAAGTAATTCAAAGTCATTGTCTCTCAAATATAGAGCCCTCAGTGTGTCTACAATGGAAAGGTATTAACATTAACAGATATATGAAAACATTGAATGCATCACACATAAACAAACCCTGCCCCCTAAAAATGATATAAGAAAAACTTAAATGATAAAAATAATTTGGACTTCCTGTAATAACACCAACAATTCTGCCCTTTTTGTTGCCCAATACTTAAATTTTTTATATAAATTAAATGATATAACAGTTGCTACATGTGATTGATGGAGCAGGAAGACTGAAAGAGAAAGTTGCAGGTATGAAATATAATTTCAGAATTTGGTAAGAGTAATATTGGAAATTTGGAAGAGTATATTCACAGAGAAAAAATGACATTTTATATAAAACAAATATGAAAAAGAAAGAAAGAGATAGTACCTATTTATCACTTACCCAATAAGAAGAAATTGCCAGGCAAGCTATTCTCGTTGAGGTTGTTATATGTGAGATCCAATATTTCTAACTTGGGAAATGATCCAAATCCTCTGGGCAAGCTGTACAGTCTGTTCATGCTGTAATTACATTACAAAGGTAATGAAGGTATTTAGTCAAGTTCATCCCATTACATCAATTACACAAATCTCACATACCACAATTAGGATATATCATCGTAAATAAATTTTTTTAAAATTAACTATATAGACATCTACATATGGATCACTCATTTATATTGTAATACCTGTTTTAAATCATCAATGTCTGTTATCAATTCAAAACGATAAAAGGGAATTATCAGAAATATATAATTATCATTTAAGAGAAATTTAAAAACTTATTTGTTTTCTTTGTAATTGTTATTTTTTAGAGTGTAATGCACTTGGAGAGTGTATAACAGTTCTGTTTTTTATTTTATAATGTAAAGCGCCTTGAGCATGTTCTTGTAAAGGCGCTATATAAATATCAATATGCATGTATGTATGTATGTATGTATGTATCATAAGAACTCAGTAAATAGCCATTAAAAACTACAAATGAATGATCTGACAGAGAAATTCAATTGAAAGTAAGTTTAGTTAGCTTAATTAGCCTGGTAATTTATTAGTATGGATGATGGAGACATCGGCAATACAGTCTGTCAGGAGTTTTTTTCCTTCGTTCTTCATCTACAGGGTAGAATATTGGCACTACTCTTCAGTTTACTATGACTGATGAATGATTTTGATAATTCCATGTTTGGAATACATCTGCTTAATATGCCTTGGTAATATGCAAGCAGCAACCCAAATTAAGCCAATT
>BEXV01000471.1:203736-216820 GCA_003118195.1 Hemicentrotus pulcherrimus | reverse complement strand
TTTTTTCTGTGTTAAGAACAAGACGATTTTCCTTAATCCATGCCATGACTCTGTTTAATGCAACAGTTAATTTTTCTTCCACAACAGTTGCATCATTATCATTATCATTATCTTATTGTCACCATATATCCATGATACCTTCAGCAGTACATTCAGGTAGACTATTAACATATATTGAGAATAAAAGGGGACCAAGAATTGAATCTTGTGGCACACCTAATTTTATGATTGATTGATGCGACTTGGCTCCTTTGAATTGGATCCCCTAAATATGATTTGAACCAATAAATAGTCCTATTACTACAATCTATACCAGCTAGTTTATGTAGAAGTAGCTCATGGTCAACAGTATCAAAAGCCTTACGAGGATCTATGAAGGCAACTCCAGAAATTTCTTTGTTATTTATATATATTCAACGACCATTGATTTACATGTTTTACAAGGGAAGCAGCTGTTGAATGTTTAGGTCTAAAACCAGATTGATTAGGGTGTAATAATTGATTCTCGTCCAAGAATTCACTGAGTTGTTGGTGGACGCACCTTTCTATAATTTTACTCACAATAGGTAATATTGAAATGGGCGGCAGAAGTTTTCAAAGAAGAAATATCTCCAGATTTGAATAATGGTACTACCCTAGCCTTTTTCCATTCACGTGGAACAATTCTTGTAGACAGGGATTTGTTAATGATATCACAAAGAGACTCTGCGATAACATTCTTCGTCAACTTTACAAGTTTACAGCTGATGTGATCTTCACCAGTTGCTTTATCTATACTCATATTATCAATTTGTTTCAATACAAAATCCTCAGTAATCAAATTCAAATTATATTGCGAATGATTTGGACCAATATTATTATCCTCGTCTACCCTCAGTTGAGACGTATTCCTTCGCAGGTCCTTTGTAATCTTAGTAGCATTAGAAATGAAAAAGTCGTTAAAAGCTTCAGCAATATTTGCATTGTCTGACACATTAGCACCATCAATATTAATGCTATTGGGAGATATAGGTAATGACTTAGGCACAAGGTTTCTCAAACATCTCCACATTTGCTTACTATTGTTATTATTTTGCGAGATCTGGTCTGCATTATATTCTCTTTTTCTTTTCCTCAAGTGATGAATAACTGTATTCTTTAGATATTTGTAGGTGTCCCAAAGATCATCACTTTTGTTAGCTTTAGCAGCTTTGAGAACTTTATCACGTTCCTTCATAAGCTTAACAATCTCGTTAGATATCTATGGACATTCCTTTTTTCTTATCCGCTTTTTACATAGTGGTATGTGTTTGTTGATTATATTATTGAAAAGAGTCAACCACATATCCCACGCAACATCAACATTATCTATATCTTTTATGACCTGCCAAGGAGTACTTGTCAATTCACTGTAAAATTTCTTCTCGTCAAGATTTTTAAACGAGCGAAATTCTGCGTATTCTGATTTTTTATGGATCTTTGCACTAAAATCGCGAACCGTATACACCAAATAATGATCCCTTATGCTAGTTTCAAATATTCCCCATTCATTGTAAAGTTCCTTGTCTGATACAAATATCAAATAAATTAAAGTAGAAGAGGTATTTTGACCCTTGTGGCAGTATCAATTAGCTGACTTAGCCCGTACATATTTGTATAAAACATTAACTTTTCAGAATTCAGATCAAGTTGGTGTGGCATATACAGTCACAATTGAAATCACCTAAAATAATACAGCTCATATCTTCCAAGAGAGCAGAGTCCAAATTTCCGTATCATTCTTCAAAGAAATCAACGTGAGAATTTGGAGGTCTGTAAAACTCTCCAACTAGGATGGGAGACTTATTTGGATAATGCAATTCAAACCAAATGCATTCTAAAGTAGATGACATCAAATCATCCCTTCTTTTATAATTGAACCTCTTGTATTATACAGCCACACCACCACCATGTCTCGTACGGTCTCTACGTAATAAAATATAATCATCTATATACAATTCAGAATCATCAATCATGGAGTCGCAATATGTTTCATTCAAACCAATAACATCAAATGATTCATTTCTCATAATTAATCTTAGTTCGTCAATCTTAGCAACTAAGCTATGAATATTCAAATGAGCAAATTTTAAGCCCCTGTTTCTAAACGGAGGAACTGAACCACCTTCTAACTGATTAATGTTACTCTTACTCAGTTCATGAGATTGTGTCTGAAGATTATGATGTAGTATGCCAGTACTAGAGACAGAGTTTAACTGCATGTTGCCATGACGAGACGTAGATGCTCGTGCCACCCCTGTCGAGCTTTTGTAAGTGGAAGCATTGGATCCGCTGCGACAACACACATGATTCATGTATAGTAAGTGGGAATCGTTTATATCCTGCAGGCCACCATTTCCATCTCTCATTTTGTTTAATGGAAACCTCTCCCCAAAGAACAATATAGGTATCCTGAAAGGTAAAACTTATACCTGCTAATTGATATATACTATTTATTACGAAAGTGTATACGAGATACTTATACAGTTTAGATGAATATATTCTTCACACGATGTAATGCATATAATTCTAGCAATTTTCTTTATAATGTGACATACCAGGCGAACTTGTACAAAGCATGCACCAAGCTCTAGTTGGAAATACTATTTTGATTCAACAACAAAACTTTTACTTTTTAGTGAGGAAAAATAATAGCTGAAAAGTTAGACAATAATTATAATTAGCGAAAAATTTACAACAGGGAACAGCAACTTGTAACTCATTTATTTGAAAACACTTAACTATAGCAGTTGACAAACATATTTCATTTATGAGAAACATTCAACCCAGAAGAGTAACGACTTGCGGCAATTTGTGTTTTTACAATATTTTACTGTAGTATCAGACGATTATAGCAGATGAATGAAATACTTCATCACCACATACAAGTTGGATTAAAGCATTCATACATTTTGTAAACATTTACTTGATAAACGACTTCGCATAGTACGCCATGTTATCAAGAAAATGGCGATGCCCTGCTCAAAAACTGCACATAATGCTAAGAAAATCTGGAAAGTGCTTAGAGACATCGTGGATGTATTAAGCGCCTTTATACATCTCTTACACGATGGTGGGGAGTCTTGTAGATTAGTAGGTAATAACACATTCAATTTCTTTTTTTAAATTATTTTTTGGGATGAGCCGGTTTTCTATAATCATTTTGGGACCCCAAATTTTAGCAGCTTATTTAGTTTATATTGTTAGTTTATTGTTTCCTTCTTTTATAAGGGGGGGGGGGTATATCTACTAAAATGGAATAAATGTGAAGAAAAGTATTGGAGAGCCTGGCCAAAACTATGCATAGGCTTCAATGTCCGCATAATTATACATGACACCTCTTGTTTTAGTGATGACCGTGACCTCAAAATTATCATCCCTTACAGCAGCTCATGCATGGAAGCTTCCCAGGATGATGATCATTCTGTATATAATTAACCTGTGTTTTATGCACTTGATCTTTCACGTAATGTAATCTTAAAGATAAACTTGAGTTCTGGTAATGCGATTGCATTGTGAAAGAAAAGGTGTGGAATGGATCAGAAACAGTTGAATCATATAACATGTAAGTAATAGTGTGTAATGCAAGGTTCTGGAGTCATCAAAATCATAATAAATTTGACCGATCGATTCTTGGTAAAGTAACAAGCACTGTACACAGAAAGCTACATATGGGACAACACACATGGTGTCGGGGCTGGTACTACCTTGATTTCCTTATCTTTCTCTGCTCATTACTCAGCCAGTATACATTTTCTTCCGAAATATTGTTTGGCACATGACATTTATATGTAATCTTGAACATTCAGTGTAAGTTTCGTTAGATTCTGTGAGAATTCATTTTCTTTTTTTACCAGAACGCAAGTTTCTCTTTAATATTAGTGTTTGAGTCTCAACATATCATGATTGTATATTGTAGTAGCTTCGCTGTAAGCTAATGGTTTCATAGAATATTTGTAAAAAATCGAGAAAATCTATTAACCTGCTGTTTGCTTGATTAATTCATTTGAAATGTAGGTTTTTATTCATGCTGACCATTCAAAACGGTCAGACATAGGGGACCTTTGTGCATATTATTTTCCGAACTTATGAAATACTCAGAGATATGTTGATGTTGAGGACATGTTACATTATAGTATGATATAACATGTGGTAAGATAAGGAAGTTAAAATTATTGTCATAAACAGGTGGGGGAGGGGGTGTCCAGTTGCGTTGGCCTATTTAAGCTCCAATCTTCAACAACTCTTTAAATTTGCACTTTCTTCAATGGAGCATCACTCCCTTTGAACAATTTTACTTCTCTCACATTAAAGGGATAGTTGAGTTCTATTTTCAGACTGCAAATGCCGTCAAAGTGCATGGCTAGCTCTTACTCTTATGTCATTTCTAGTGCCTTTTTGGGACCTAAAATTGCTATGAAGGTAATTTTATACCCCAAATTGTGTAAAATTTAGCCAATACGATCGTGCCATTCAGCTCCACTTTCAAAAAAAAAAATATTGTGACCGTTAATTATTAATGAATTAATAATAACAATACGTGCGCCGGCTGGTTGTGTGCAATAGTTATAACCAACACGACAAAGCCGGAGAAAAATAAAAATAAAAATAAAATTAAAAATCGGTATTGGCTGAAATACAACGTAAAAGGCGCTTTTTCATTTTTTTTCAACGGCTTTTTAAATTATGGAATATTTGTGGTGGTACACAAAATATTAGAAATCGTTATATTTATGAATATGTCAGCCATCTCTGAACCGATTTTGATCAAACAAAGATGATTTTGTAATTTAAACAGTATGTTCTTTCAAATTTGACACTCAGTTTTTCATTATCTCACCAAACAAAATATTTTGGGTATAGCGCCCACTGCAACAGAACTCAACTATCCAAGGCCACACAAGAGCACATCGAGGTCTCTTTGATTTGATTACCATGCACTCTCCTATACCGAGAGAGTGACGGTGGTATATAAATTATGCATTTTAAGGCTCTCTTTTAATTTGATTTGATGAAAACGTGATCTAACGATTCTCAGTCCGGGATCCATTGGGGTCTTTCTTTCTCTTCAGTTTGCATTTTTTTGTAAATTATTTTTTGAGCGAAATGCAAAGTGCATTCCTCATTGAATTGAAAGGCAAAGTGCATCCTCCATTAAAATTGAAATGATTGATTCATAAACCTTTGAACTAATGCTGTCTGAAATGATTTCTTTGTTTTTTAATCATATTCAATGTTGTTACTAATTCAATATTTCTTGTTTGCTTTGTCTTTTATATTTCTGCACCCTATGGTGGCGTAGAATGGGTCCAGCCAATAAAGTGGCACCGGCATCTTTAGGGGCGGCACAGGTCTAATATGCCTAAAGATATTGCGAAATGACAAGACCACCGATTAAGGGGGAGGGTGTGGTAGGGGTACTTTGATCTTTTTCCGTCCTCCTCCTTTCCATCCCCTTTTCACTTCTAAAAATTTCCTTTCCCACATTTTTATCCAATCGATGAGGGTAGAATACCTGGCGGAACATGACATTTTAACCCTTGTTTGCAAATCTTGAGCACATGCATAACCGAATATTCATTTTGACATGATTGTGTAAAAAAGAAATGGTAGTCTGGGTGTTTGGTAGCTCTGAGTTTCCTATGTATAAATGTTTTTAGGTATTGATTCATTTGGATCTTATGGGGCGAAATCAATCTAAAGTGTTATTATTGACAATGATATTCAATACAGTTGAGAGACAGTTTGCGACTATACAGCTCGGCACCTTTCTCCGTCTAGTCGTTTGCAGATAAATCTGCGAATTGTCAAAAAGAAAAAAAGATAAAAAAAAAAAAGATAAGCACGCTATCTTCTTTTGGAAATTTATGAAAAATGATGTACTCAAACTTAAACGTACATTCCAGACAATAAAAATGAACAATTCGTGTGTGTGTGTGTGTGTGTTTGTGTGTTTGTGTGTGTCTTGTAATTTTATTTATAACCTATATTTATTATTTTCATATTTTTAGCATAGCATAAAATGTATTCTTTTGTCTATTGGAAGTTAAATGAAATGAACGTTTGTTCGCTTTTAACCTATACACTTGGGAATAATTGGTTTTCTAAGACGTCCTTGATTTTGTCGTTGAAGTACACATGATGCGGACATGTTGTTAAAATTGCGGCCAGGCTAAGAAACAGAAAGGATATCGATTTTAGTCTATAATAGACATATTCTTGAAATCCTAATGGACAGTAAAAATGGAAACGGAGATTCCTTTCTTTACGTTCATGAAGGTCAGCGAAAGAAACTAGAGATCACGATTGTGCGTATATGCAGACACAATTATTATATTTCCTATTTCCAGAAATGAAATCATAATATTTGCAAATCTATTATAGGCGAACAGGTAAAACTTTGCAGGGGGGGCTGATGTCTCTTACCTAGACATCAACATAATCCAATTTTTGATTTTGTGAAAGAGTAAAACTTAATGTTTTGGACTCTTAAAGATAGAAAATATGAAATTTTGGCATCAAAATATACTGACATGTGACTTAAAACGAGTCCACCTCACTGCCAAAATATGAGATGGCGGTTGCTTGAATATTGGTAATTTCTAAATTCTCGAGGCGCTAAATCCAACCGTCTCTTATGCTATCATGATCAACACCGTACATTTCTCAAAATGGTTATAATCGGTGAGCATTCAATTCTATATTTGTAAACTAGAAATGTAAAAATATGCTTTGCACTTTATACTCTATAGGCCTACTACATAGTAGCAACAATTATTGGATTCATGTAACATCAATGTTTGAACGAGGAAAAAAAAATCAAATTCATCATGTTGTATCATACGTCATTTTATAAATTAATTTCAAAATTCCTCTTCTGATATCATATATATTCCTACAGAAACCGACATATGCAACAGTATGATTTCAACCTTGCCCAAAGACTGGCGTTTAAAAAAAAAATTGGCCACTCCCGCTTCGAAATATGTTTCGTTTGATCCATGTATTGATCTGAATGTTATTCAAGCATTAGAAGATTGCTTTATGTTTTGTTTTGTTTTGTAGCATTGTTTTATTGTATTCATTCAGTACAAAATATATAACAAACAAACATACAGCTTCATTGATTTACATATATCAAAATATAAGGAAAATTGTACATCTCTCTCTCAAAAATATATTTTAAAAAATACATAAGATAGTTTAATACACAGTACATAATGTTTTCAAATTAATCATACCGAACGAATATTATAAATCAAAGAATTACCTACAGACGGACAGACACACCACATATACGCTCACATACTCAGACACACATACAAACCTACATATCCCCCCTCCCCCTTCATTCCAAAGCTCAACAAATCCCCCTCCCTTCCCGATCATTCACATCTACATATTTGTTGGAAATCCTGTCTCTTCCTTTTCCTTAAGACCAAATTATATATTTAAAAAAAAAAATAATTAACAAAATTCTGACGAAATCAATAGGTGATCTGTCTACGACAGACAACCTAAAAATGGCCGAGTCTGAGAAAGAAGTATTTGCCTCGCCGTCCTTAACTGTGGAAGTTGTCTCATTTTCTGAAGTGAAGTGTTAAAGTGCCTCTCTCCCCCGCTAATTCCTTTTCTTCTTGCCTATTTTCTATAATTCTTTTTTTTTTATTTCTTCAGGAATTGGGGGTCTTTTTTTAGTTGAACTATATTTAAAAATCATATGTTTTGTTAAAAGAATAATGTGATTTAACAGTTATTCTTTTCCCGCATTGGATCTTTTTATCCCGATATGAATTTCTTGCCAAAGTGTAGATTTTCTAACGCTTTATTGTATTCGGTAGCACAATTGCGAATCAAAATTCAATTTTAATGAAGAGACTTCTTGATTTGTCATATCTCAAAATCAATAATGGGCGCTGGTAAAAAAGAAGAAAAGGCTCCATTATCCAACGCGCTTTACTGGGCAAACACAATTAGGAGAAGTAACGATCACGAAGGTTAACGGAGGTTTGTCTGATATAGCAACAACATTTTGAAAGATGAAGTACAATGCACTGTAAGAGATGAAAGCAAAGGTTGATAATCAATAGAATCTTAACAAAGAAGCATCCATGAATATGAGTACATAATGTCTAACATTTATTGCAGGCCTATTCTGTATCTTTTACTTTATAACGTGGGAAAAGGTGAATAAGACCATACAGAATGATGTTTAACTCCCGAAATCTTCATATACGTGATTATGTATTAGGTTTTTATTTCTATCTCATTGCGTTGTATATGATGAGTTCAAATATAAAGAATAAACGAATTCTTTGGGCATTATGATATTAATATTGTTAGGTAGACAATGTAAATTAAAATATGACAAACATGATACAAGGGAGCTATGCGATTCTGTTCGTGGCTCACGTTAAAGTTGCATGCACAATCCTTCACTATTTGTAACGTGTAACATAGCGTCTGCAGTGTAGATAATGCCCTGAACTAAAGCTGATCCTGAAATAGGGATTGCCAAAGTTAGGCTAGGCTCAAAGTTTCATGGAATTAATATGATCGCAAAGACTTTTAACAAAAAATCGGACTCAGGCAATTCAATAGCCATGTAGTATTGACTTGTGTGGTTATTCCAATAACGTTAGAGTAATCCCAACACAATCTCTAGGAGATTTACAGTATAATATGAAAATTGCCATCGAGTTGATATAATTATGGGAAGTCTATTCAATCGAGTAAAGAATACATCCTGTGCCTGGTGACTAGCTCACGTTGACTTCGTATCTCAAGTCCCGTTTTGACAGGGTCTCGAGATGAAATCTAAAGCCCGGCGCACACTTTACACGACCCTCCTTCGATCCGATTTTATTTGAAAGGGTGGTTGTATTTTATATGGAAATTGAAACAACCGTTATCCTCTTGATTTAAATTGTAAATAATGATAAGAATATTGACAACCAATAGTGTGGTCGGAATATAAGCCGAATTGCATTCAAATCGTAGGCAATCGCACCACTGGCCTGACCTCGTTATGATTCTGAGCCGATTAAGAAGCATGAGAAGAAGAAAACATTGCATGTGAACTATTTTTGAAGTCTAATCTGGAAGTCAGCAAAATTTCTATTCAATTTCTAATTAAAATCTCACCCACTTATCTCATATTACAAGAGCATTGAGACAGAAGACGAGACTTGAAGAAGAAATGTACAAGAGAGAAGAATTCATCATATCAAGCGAATACACAATCGCCTGAGTGGGCTGCTTTATATATCAAACAGTCATTTCCATTATAACATGTCCCTCATCAATTTTGGTTTGATCTTGCCGTTAAAATGAAGACAACAAATGTTGATTTTGTTTCCATCTTTAAATATCATAGGACTTCGCAATTTATAAAGCGCTGTGAAGTTCTTTTGCAAATTTTAAGAGTTTTTTTTTTCAGTCATCAACCAGAAAATGTACGATGAGGAAAAACTTGCTTGCAAAGAACACTGAAAACCAGAGAGGGGTTGGAGGGAGAATATAAATAGAGAGGGGGAAAGAGAAGAAGAAAAAAAAAACACGACATTCACATTTTACCAAAATGTATGTTGAATAATGAAAAATTAAAAAAAAAATATGCCTCTCTTTGTTATATTCCAACTTTATGTGATATCACAATGTGCAACAGGAAGCCATAATCGCAATTTTTAATTGCGATTTTTAAGTCCATTTATAAATTGACATAATTTGATTAGAGAATACATGGATATGCACTTTCAGATTGTAGCTATACGGTACAACGATTAATAAGACATCTACTATTTTCAAGGGATGGTTGTAAGCCCCTTTTGCCTTTATTTCATTCTCTCCTGTTGCAGAGTGATGTTTGTTGCGTGGTGTCTTTTTCCTGATGACACACGCACACACTTTTTTTTTTTATTTTGATTTATTTTGCACACAAAACATGCACATACACGCACACACACTCACACACACACACATACGCACACACGCACACTCACACATGCGTTACCTCAAAGCAACAAGAGATGTCTAATCATCTTTTCAAAACTTTTAAAGTATATTAAAGACTTAACAAACTTACACCAGAAGTGAATTTCAATTGGACGGAGACAAAATTTTGCGCAAATCTGTACCTTTATGTTTCTTATAGGTTCGAATTTTGACCACATTAATATTCTTTCATTTGGCAATAATCATAGATTTTTTCTAAGATAGAAATTGTCGATGTCTACTCAAATCAAACTAATCTGTACAAGACTATGTTATCATAATTATCATTATCAGTAACATTATCATCATCTTCTTTACAATAATATTACGTAAGTCATAAGGATGATCTGCATAGTTTGAAATAATGTATTTCAAAAACGAAAATGTAAAAATACCAGTTGTTTTCTTTCACTTGAAACATTTGAAGTTTATCATTATCTCTGCATTTCATATTTAATTTGTATGCCTACATGTTGTAACAAAAAATGCTTTTCACTCTGAGCTGAACCCCTATTCTCATACCACACGCAGGTAATAATCAAACCGCACCAATTACAACTGCATTTGAAAAGGAGCTAAAATGTCAACGGCTTCAATTATTATGCCAATATAATTATGGCAATTGTAACCTTCAACTATGGGCAGTGACCGTGAAAGCTAAAAATGCTTAATGAGGGTAGATTATGTTTATCATCAGTGCTTAGTAGGGAAAAAATTGTAATCAATATAATTGTAACAAATAATTACCCTATTTGGGTGATTACGAGTAGATTTAACACTAGAGGGAAAACCTATTGGAAGGTCAGGGCGACAGAGAGAACTCACAGATGAAAACTGTAAACAAACAGCAGTTTGTATGAGATACTCTTTACGAATAGAACGTGTTCGCATGTTGTATTACATACTTTCTTTTAATTAGGTCTTTTAATTTACTTTTTTTTTTCTTCCTTCAAATAGTAGCACAAAAGTTTATTGGTTTTCGAATAGGTAGACGCATTATGAAATGTTTGACACATACTTATTTTAAGATTTTCTGACATATTTTGAATATTCAGGATTAATTCATTGAATTCAGAGAGAATCTCGTTTTCCGTCCTTATTAGCAGAAGGCAAGATTGCCTGTAAAGTGATCTTAAAAAGGCAATCTTGACTTCTGATAAAGACGGAAAACAAAATACTCTCAGAATCAATTAATTAGTCTCGGTTTCTCTTGATAATGGAATTTTATGACTCTCCATGACCAGATAAGTACCATTTGTGATAACACTAAATAAGAAGAATAAAGGTTGATTGATACTTGAATGCCCATTGTCAGTTCAAATTGGAAGGCTGCCATTTCCACACACGGCCCACAACCACAATCAATTTTTATGACTTCCCATGACTTTCCAGCTTTTCCCATGACCGTGGAATAATAATTATTCAGCATTCTATTGTTTGTTGGTATTCATCAAAAACATTTCTCCATTCTTCCATGTCGTCTTGCCACATCTCAAAATCATCACGCCATTCTTCTTCATCTTCAGGGACACTCTCTGAAAAATTAAAACCAAAGCGACATGAGATGAGCAATCCTCGATTGTAATATATTCCAAAATGTGTAAAATGAAAAATTATTTGGGAAAAATATTATAATTAATAAATTTGATTTGATTAGATTTACTCTCCCGTTTAATATAAATGGTAGATATCGATTCAATAACTAACATAGGACAATGTAATGGATTTGTTTCTCAAACAAGAATTAAACGTTTAAAGAAAGGGCATGAATTTAGAGACTACAGTGGTTATTTTCGATTAAATCACTTTTATTCATATACAGCGCAATGTACTGCAACAGAAACGGACTCAATTTTCCAATGATTTTGCAATTGTCATTGAAAGCATTCTTGAGCAAAGGATCAAACTAAAACGTCATTAAAAAGTGACACTAAACTGCTTCTGTTTAACGTTATCATTATTGCTTTATCATTTGTGAGACTTACCAACAAACCGAATAAGATCTGGCACGTAGTAATTCCAGAACGCACACTCATTTGCTCTGACTGCCCGATCAGTGGTCAAATCTAAGGAAAACTCTTTGTATTCAAGCTCAGGTATAGTGTATTTAGGCCAATAGTAGTCGCCTTCTGTAGCTGGTTCACCGCTAGTGTTCATCGTGCCAGGGTGTCTAGTTAAACAAAGCCAATTAAGAAAATCACCAAATCGATCCGATCCGTCGTATTCTAATGTTACATGATAAATTGAGTATTATTTCGTATCGTAACACACATTGATTTTGCTGTCAATATCCTTCCCTAACCGAATTCCTAACTTGAACACTGGAAAAATACTAGATCGAACGTTAACACTTACCCTAACGCTAGACATACAATGTACCCTACGCTTTAAAATCCAGTCGCAACAAAACCTAACCCTATATCTTTAACAAAATAAAACAAAAGTTGTAGGAACCAATCTAAAATCATCTTTACGTTAGAACTAAAGAAAAGTTGTGAAATGACTGTTGTCCTATTGCAATCCATGCTCAATCTGATCTGGAGAGGGGAAAGTCTGTTCAACGTTATATCTTTATAGGTACCATGCTCAATCTGATCTGGGAAGGGGGAAATTCTGTGCAACGTTATCTCTTTAAAGGTACCTGAACCAGTCGTAGCCATAAGGGTCGTCTCATCCATATGCAGTGAGCTGTTCTATCCACAGTACACAATATCCGCCCACCTTTATCTATACACTTTTTTCCTACAGTTTTTGTAATAAATATTAATGACACTTTTATGATCACAATTCAAATTATGACTTACGAATATTTCGCAAAATTGGTCCACATGGTCATGACTTTCACCGACAGTTCGATTTCGTCATCATGCAGAGCTCGGCGATCGGCCATCCATTCGGGAATAAACGGCCACCCGAATACAAACTGAATATCCTCTGTATGAGTCGCCCCGAGCCATCCTGGTCCAGACCCAAATGGTCCAGACTGGAAATATGACCTGTTGATTTATGAAAGTATTTTCATTTTGTTTAGGAGTATACTTTTTGGATTGATGTCAGTGGCTCACACCCCCCC
>BEXV01000471.1:170979-181103 GCA_003118195.1 Hemicentrotus pulcherrimus | reverse complement strand
GGGGGGGGGGGGGGGGCTACAGAAAGTAAAAATCTTTGCGAGGCAGGTAGATGGATTTGTGGCATTCAATTCCAAGAATTTCCTCGGCAACGAGGATTACCGAGATGCATTGTTCCGCCGTTTTAGGATAAAAAATATTTTGTTCTAAACGCACGATCGAGCGCACACGTCATCATCGTGGACGATATACATGCAGAGTACGGCGGCGCGCTATACACACTAACTTAAATCCCCCATCTGGGTCCCTGATCCTATAGTTACGAAGTACCGTTAAAGATCAACGAAGCAGAGGAGGCGGTGGTAATGTTAACGGAGTGACGTAATTTTGGAAAGTCCACATTGCACTGTAACTCCAAACATCATTTTCATGTTTGCATATTGTCGGCTTGCAGCAAGCTCAAGAAAGAAGACGTCGATAGTCACTTGTGTTGTATAATCTTCGTTTGGAAGTCAGTAGGCTAGTGGAAAGTCATCAATGAGCGCGTAAAAAAAGGCATCGTCATGAAGACAATCAACATGATCTGTTCAAGATGGACCGGGTTGCTGGCCGCGTTGCTCTTCATCGCAATGTGCATCGGAGCTGAGCCTCGAGAAAAGCGGGCTGCCGATAGCACTGAGCAGTAAGTGAAAGTCTTCAAATTCAGAACTCTTTGCATGAATTAAGACAGCTCCTTTCCATCCCGAATACAGACGGTTATCATATGTCTGTATGTTTCATTTCAAATAAGATGACATTTATATGTTGACCATTGTGTAATTGAACGATCTTTAAGTTTACAGTAATGCTTTTAAAGTAAACAAAAGTTAACAGGGCCGGGGGATGCGTTCGCCGAGCTCGCATGAGGTGAAGAAATGGGGTTACATGATGTATTTCGCCTGCACCCTAGCGAGTAGCGGTACGTCTCGCTACCAACCTGACACGGGATCCGCCCCCTTGGATATCTTGCTCCACACAAATCCAGATGTATGTATCTACTTCATCTAGAGTGAAGATGGATCATTTTTGTTATTTGGATGAATAGAATTTCTGAATTACTTGTGTTCTTACTATTCACAAAGTACAAACAGATTTGGACCTGAATTTATTTTCATATAGAACCATGTGCACGGAAACGTAAAGTTTGATCTAGATCTAACTTGTGAGCGTGCAACACAAGTTCTCAAATTTAAATCCCTTTGACCTCACCATTAAACCCTTGTGCGTTTGGGGCCTACCTGCATGGGGCCTACCTGCATGGGATCTGCCATTCTAACATAATTTGTTCCCCAGAAGAGGGACAGAAAGATTTTATGCTATCAGCATGTGATATGAAGTACTCAAATTCAATTTTAATTTTAAGATGCATGTTTATAAATTGTCTTTTATTTGAATTTAGGAATTCTTTCTTGAAAAAAATACAGATTTAAAATAAAATGCAGGCTTTGACAGTACAAACAAAACATAAAGTAAAGAATGAAAAGCTAGTATTTTCCAGTAGAATGAGAGGAAGGTTAGGGAGGGGGCGGGGGATGCTTGAGTTTGAATTTTGAGGAAGAGTGGGTTAATCTTTTATTTTTCACACAAAGATGCTGTCCACTGAGGTGCATTGTTACTGTGTTTGTTATGTTTTGTGGCTGTGCATCATTTCAGCTGAACATTTTTTGAAAAGGCCAACATCGGTTCGCTTTTTGTGATAATAAGACAGAGGTTAGAAAATGAAATAAATAGCAATCGCCTGACTGATGAACTTATTTGTTTAGTTGGCATAATAGCACCTTTTTCTTCATGTCATACAAGTACAATAGTAGTACTAGTAGGTTAACAGTTCAAAATTTGATTGCTAATTTCATATTAAGACTTGGAATGAAGTTAAAAAGTAGATAACAAATAATGAGATGATAAATTTCATTATCAATGATAATGATAATTTTGTACCGATTATATCTAACTGATGAACTGTCAGATCAAATACAATATTGTGGGCCTTTCAATATTGAACCCAAAATGGGATAACTTGATCTTCCTGTGGACTTACATGTATTTGTATCTCATTTTCAATCATTTTTATTCCTTTTCTTAGATTTTTCTACTTTTAATAAAAGCAGTTTTTTTTCTTCAAAAGTTGGATTAACATGATGTACTGCTCAGTGTGAACAATTTACCACACATGTAGAACTTCTAACAGTACATCATGTTTCTCTTTGATTTTTAAGGGAAAGCAGCTGATAAAGTAATTTAGGGACCCAAATTTCAAGATACCACGTAACAATTTAAAATGAAAGTTAAAATTGTTGCATTATCACGGCATGTACATTGTAGATAGATCTACATGTACATTTCTTAAAATCATATTGATCATTGGAATGTTGCAATGATTACTACTATAACATGCAGTTGTCTGATTATGTATCACTTAATATTAGATTGATTTAAATGTCAGTTCTGTCAGCTGAGTACTACAGTTTGAAGACAGATGTTCTCAAAGAAAAAATGAGAAATGATAGAATAAGGAACTAAGTTTATAGAGTACCAAAGCTGTGATGTCATAACAATTTATTTTCAGAATTTCTCAATTTTTTCTTCATTTTCTGAAAGAGCATTAAAAATAATGTCCAAATGATGAAAACCAATTGAATATATTTAGTATTGATTGAGACATCATCATCTGCATGAATAAATTTCCTATAGGAACTCAAGTGTTATATGCGCTGGCTCCTAATGGTTAGGAGCCAGAGCATATAACACTGAGTTCCCATAGGCAATCTTTTTATTCAGAATCAGATGGTCATATCTCGGCTAATACTTAAAAGTAAAGACCAGTTATGGTCATGCGATTGCATTGTGAAAGAAACGTTGTGGAATCGATCAGAAAAGGTTGATCATCTACATTGTAGCATTAAGTATTGGTATGTACTGCAAGGTTCTGGAATCATCAAAATGATAAGAAATTTGGCCCAGTCTTCAAAAAGTTACAAGCACTGTACACAGAAAGATGTTTATGGGACTAAACATGTGCACGACATGCTCGTTTATCTCTCACAGACCATGGATAAACTAATTTACTAAATATATCAATTAGTAGGCGGTTTCCCGGCAAATTTTTTATCATTTATTAGTCAAAACATATTTTTTCACATGATCGGTAATAAGAGCTTCCATTTCATTTTTTGAAATTTGGGCGTTTCCAATATTGGTCTTTACCTTTAACATATTTAATTGGTTTTTGACATTCGGACATTATTCTTTAAACTCTTTGGGAAAATGAAGAAAAACTTGAGAAATTCTAAAAATAGATTTTTGATCATGTCACACTTCACCACTCTCCTAACTGCCCTCAAACAGGTGACCTCTGCTCAACCTCCTGTAGGACATCTATTAATTTTGTTCCCCTTTTGGCCCAGGACCTTGTCCCTGAGGTTACAACTACATACCCATACTGTACACTCCCTGATCTTATCCAAAAACAGAATGGGGGTACAGTAATCACTGTTACACATGAATCTACTTTAGAAAACTTGTGTTCCACTTCCATTCACTTTTCCTTCCCTACATCTGAAGTTTCTTAAATGTTCACCCTTAAACATACTTTCTAGTTTGTCAGTGTCAAACATTCCTATTTTGGAGGAATGATTCCTTTTTTTGAGCCCTCAAAACTAATTTTATATCTGTAGAAACTAAAATACTACATTCCTCTGTTAAATTATGCATACAAGTGTAAAAGCTTTCAAAATACACTTCGTTCATATTTTTGCCTTGAGAAGTTGAGATATGCTTATTTTTGCCAAGGAAGGTTGTAGGAAAACTGAATCGCCATGGATTAATTTCACTTGACATGCATTCTGCTTAGCTTGTTCTTAGGAAAGCAATGTACATGTACCTCAATAATTCTTTGACTCTTTAAATTCTTGGAGGAAGGCTATATGTATCAGGAAATTTTTTGTTGTAGTAATAGGCCGCGTTTATGCTTCACTTTTTTTGGCCAGAATCAGGCATCTGTTACGCGTTTAGTTTAAAACACCGTTGCGTTCATGCTTACTTTTGTAGAATCACTGAAAAACGGCGATCACCGATCGCCGATCGTAAACTCACAAAAAGATGCGTTTACAATTTGTAAACGCGTTTAAATGGGGTCAACGCACTGACCTCTCGTGGGTTTACGTAGCATGCACAGTGAAGGTTTGCGAATCCAGCTGGAAGACCAATTAAGGCCCCACGCAGAGAATTGCCTGAAGGAGCCAGATAAGTAAGCATAAACAGTACATCGTGGAACTGCGATTACGATGAGCGTTTACGATGAGCGTTACAAATCGCTCATTCTGCCTTCAAAAGTGAAGCATAAACGCGGCAATAGATGCACATGTACATGTAGGTCATTGATTGCATTTGGTGCATGTGCTCAGTCCCATTCCATTTCTCAATAAAGACCAAAAATGTTTACTGTGTGTAGTACTGTATAGAGTAGGGGGTAAATGTGTACATGATTAAACATTTAAGTGAACACTCCCCTCTGTTTTTATACTTCAGGAAGGTTTCTGTTGAACTTGAAGCCTCGCATTCATGTTTAAATCCATGATTTTATCTCTTCCTCAGGCCCAATATACTGACCAATGATGGACATCTGATATTCCAGACAGGGTCAAATCACAATATATCTTTCAAGACAGGAGGCGGAACAGGGAGAATCAATATTGATGATTATGATCTCATGGATATATCCAGAACCGTAAGTTGAACTAAGTTCATCTGTTTTTATCGGAAAAGCTTCTAATTTTCAGACTAGCTACCTTGTACACATGCTTATAAAAACAATGTGCCAAGTTGCCAACTTTCAAATTAGCTCTGGATTTGTTTTACAGTGCTCTGTTTCATCACATTGCATACATGTACATTTTTAGCTTGGGTCATTATTTAATTACATGTACTTGTGTCTGTTTGAAGTACAGTAAATGCTTTGGTTGTAATGGAAGATAATGTGCAGTAAAATATACATGTGTAACTTATACTGGATGTTCAAGGTTATAAATAAATTATAGTCATCTTACAATCACATGTACTCTGCCAAACAACTTTGGTTGGAGATTTATTACCCGTATACTGATTTATAAGCAAAGAAAGTTACAAAATTACTTTAAAAATTTTGGGCGCTACTTTTCAAGCTTGCTTGCATGAATTAACCTCTTTAATTTGTTTTGCATTGAACTCTATGCAAAATTTGGGGGCTCTTTTAAGACTTTCGGGGGCTCTTTTTGGCATTTCGGGGGCTAATTTGCTGCGAGCCCCCGTGAATTCTTTCCCTGGTAATATTCAATCCTGAGTTCTGTATGCATCTAATACTCCAATATGTACCATAATGAGCAATGTGGCCTTAAAGGGAAAGTCCACCCTGAATTAAGTTGTTTTTAATAAAAGCAGAACAGTGAGAGAAACATATCAGTGAAGGTTTGACGAAAATCCGACAAAGGATACAAAAGTTATGAATTTTTAAAGTTTTAATTTTGTGACGTCACATGTGAGCTGCTCTCCTATACGTTGTGTACTGTAAATTCCATAAATTGCCATTTTCTCAGAAAAATAATTATTATTTTACCTGTGCATTCGATATATTATCAGACAAATGCTTTTATACATGCCTCTATGAAATAGATCCATTCCTTCATCAAGAACCATGAAAAGGGGGCAATTTATGGAAATTACAGTACACAACATGGAAGAGCAGCTCGCAAGTGACGTCACAAAATTAAAACTTTAAAAATTCATAACTTTTGTATCCTTTGTCGGATTTTCGTCAAACCTTCACTGATATGTTTCTCTCACTGTTCTGCTTTTATTAAAAACAACTTAAGTTCAGGGTTGACTTTCCCTTTAACAATTTAATAATATGATTTTCAGTGATTTTCTGCTAAAGTATTGTGGCTGGAAGATTGAGCATTTATATATCAGCAGCTCCCCGAATCAGTGAAAGATTTTGATGAGATGTAGATGACTTTACAAAAAAATGACATGTAATTGTTTTATTACCAGTACATTCTGTATTTTATCATTAATCTGTTTATTGAAAATACATGTACCTTGGGCACCTGGGATGGATGTTTCACATCATAAATGTCTGCATTAGTAATAATTATATTGGCAAGACACTGAGAAGAGGATATAAAACATGTGTTCCAATGTAGATCATACATACATGTGTAACCTTTGAACTTTTCTTGCACACATGTGTAGTGTCACAGAAAGGGGTCTCATCTTTTTACTTTTGTAAAAACAATATAGACATTTCAGTAGTGAGGTTATATTGTAAGCATGTTAAGCTCCCTTGTGAACTCCTACATCATTCTTGCATGCATTTTAAGTGAGCAGAATATTTTCTTTGCATGGAAGTTGGGAGCCAGAAGGCCATTTGCTTGTACAGTGTACATGTACTTCCACACAGATTTACCAGTGATGTCCTTCTAGCTGTTAACAAATGATTTTCTGTGTTTCATAAGTGTTCATTTTTTAATTGTTTTTGGTGCTCGTGTATACAAGATTTTGTTTATTTAAAAATGTTATCAGTAACAATCTAATTGAGCCAATCCTCCAAAAGCACTTCACATACTTTTCTCTTTCAATCACTTGGGGAGGAGGAGGAGGAGGAGGATTTATTTTGCAGGGGAAAGTACAATAGGATTCATACTCTGTGCAATGGAGTATTTGTTTTATTGAGCAGAACAATAGGAAAAGTGTTTTTCAAGAATGAAGAAAATAAAGAATTCCTTTCTGTCATGCTGTGTTTACCAGTCATGTTTTGAGACGTCCTATGGGTATTAACTTTTCATTCTGCTGTGCCAAAGCCCACCCTGTTCAGACTATTTATTATATGAAAGTAATGAAACCCATATGAAATGTTTTGTGTAAAAAAAAATTCTCTTATACATGTAGGCCTACAGTACAATACATGTAGCAAAAGGAACTGTCTATAGACAGAAACGTTGTATATACTGGTAAATACCGGTAGAAACAATTTTTTGAACAGGTCAAATGACAAGACAACTGGCCAATTATCAGTGCATGTTCACAATTAGCCCTGCCCTTTATGTAATTTTCATACAATATGTTGTTCAGACTGGAGCAGGACCCCAATTCTGTATCACGTTTTCTTTTGAAAGGATGCTCCAACATGCCTTTCGCTAGATACTTAGTTTTGTTATACGTTTGTTTATACGGTGTTTAGACTAAGAAAAAAAGTAATACCCGTCGTATACAGCTATACGATCCTCTTATATCTAGTTATCTACATGTATACAATGAAATCTAGTAGTCTGAAAGACTCTGAAGGCGGGAAGAGTTTTTCTCAATGTATCAAGCTCCCTTTCCTAGAATTATACCCTGTTACATTGTGGTACAAGAATGTCTGTGAAACGTTGGTTTGACCCAGAAAGAAAGTTCAAGTGAAGTCTGAAGCACTTACATGTATTGTAGCTGATGTCATGTGGTACAGGTATTAGGATTCTTTTATTGTATGAGACTGACATGGTTATGGGCTTGTATCTGATTTGGGAAAATTTTTAGGGACTGTTAAAGTTTGCATATCTGCATCATATCGGTACATATATATTTTACTTAGATATTGACTTGTAAGGCTACAATCTCTGTTATTTCTAAAAACTCAAATGTACTGCATTTAACAAATAATCTGTCTAAAGCCTCAGTCTCAAATGCCATTACAAACTGCTACAAACGCCGTACGAATGATTTTTCAGGCAATGGAAATTCAGGAAGACAATGGAAAAATAGGGAGATTTGTACAAAATTATCATTTGTACAAACCTTTGCCACCGTACATGTGTAGCATAAAGCTCCCAGATTTTGATTACTTTTTCTTCTGAACTAAATGATACATGTACATGTATATAGTTTACTGCGTGTACATTTTTTTTCTGAAGATTAAGAGTCTTACATGCTTAATTAATTCAAACTCTACTACATGTATATGAATGAAAAGTTGAAATGATTACTTTTTTATTCAGTTATTGCAGTACTTAGAGTTCATATACCGTATATTAAATCATTTTAAGTGAAAGTAAGCTAAATCCATAAAAGTCAAATTAGTGATAACTGATAAAGATAGTCAATCAAACCTCACAGTTCTGCAAATACTTGTATTTGCACTCCGGGGGGTTAGTGATAAGAGCAGTTGTATGTCAACACTGATCAATTGCAAAATATATTTGTTGTAGATTGTTATAGTTGTTATAGTGCACACAATGGTTGCGTTTATCTAGCAAATTTTGGGCTAGAATCAGGTTTCTCAAACGTCTTTCAGGCAAATTTAGAAGTAGATAAACGCAAAGCCTTTTTCAAACGTCTTTAGATATGGGCATATCTAAAGACGCAAAAAAGGTGCGTTCTGAATGTGACATACAGCCAGAAAGCCCAGAATCACGTTTTTGAGAGCTTGATAAACGCAAAGCTGTTTTGAACCCCACGTACAAATCGGACCTCCTACGGATAATTTCCGGTTCAGAGGCTAGTGCGCGCCATGTGCTGGGTACAAGTATGTATGTGTAGTTGACCTCCGAGAAACTGTCTGCTTCCCGGGTCAAACGGCGCTGAGCAGCTGCGAAGATACAAGACCTTTATTGTGAATCGTGAAGAGTCGATAAACGCGACATCCCGCGAATCACGATCGTATAGTGGGGTTCGACAGTGGGGTTCGATATGTACATACATGTATCTAGTGGCAAGCCTAGATAAACACGCCCAATGATAAATGTCTAAACAGAGAAGAGGACATGTTACCATATACCTATGGTGTATGCATAAGGTAAAGGTAATGTAAAGTTTTGGGAAATTAAAAAAATTGGATGGACAGTAATTCTTCAAAGTTCTGATATATTTGGATGCCCCTATGGATGTAATGTACCAGTTACATGTATCACTAGAAAATTCAACCCCTAACCCTAAAACACTTCTGCTTTCGAGTAAATGGATGATTCAAAATTTATAGGTGCTCCAAGTAAATTTCAAATATTTCAAATACCGGTAGTGCCTAAGGCCATTCCATGATACATGTAGTTGCGACCATGAAAATATCAGAATATACAGTTCTGATATATTATTTCCAAACGGGAATAACCAATCTTTTAATTTTTCAATTTCATCACCTAAGACTCTATTTCAACTGCTACAACGATCATTGAGTATTGTGGAATTTATGTACTTCCAATACATGTACATGTATGTTCATTTGAACTACATGTACTGTGGTATATGACCCCATACCCAAACTTTGTATTACCTTAACATTCAAGTTTTGAGTCAGAATTCTAAGATAAAATTTGTACATGTATAATATTTGTGTCTTATTTACCCTGGGTATTCACATCTGTTTTGACTTTTGATACTGCTCTTCCTGCAGGTTCTGAAATTTTTATCACCTTTGAGTTGACAGTTACCCCATTACAACCTATTGTGTAACTTGTAAACCTGTGAGAAAGAAATTAAAGTTGAAGTCTTTTATTTTCCTCTGTTTTGCTTTTGTAATATGATGGTTTTGAAGTACTTTGGCTTAAACAAACAAACAAGCAAACAAACAAACCAACTTTTCAATTTGAATGCACACATGGACATTTACATGTACATGTATGTACATGTATGTAGGACTACATTACAATTGTTTTCGAATATGATGTGAAGGAATGCATGTACACTGTAGCAGCTGTACTACCAGAGTGTGCCTCAAACACCACGTTGTGAGTCTCTCTAATCCAGAAAATGTGAAACAGGTGGGCGTGTACCTGACCTTTTGTAACCATGGTCAGGTTGGGAAAAAGATACCATTGCAATTACTCTTGAGATATATAATCAGTCAATACTTGTAACCAAGCTCTTGTATAAGTTCAGAATGTCAATGAAAGTCTTGAAAATTTAATACTAAATATATACACTCTACTTTCAGTTACTGATTACAGACCGGAAAAAAAGAGAAGAAAGTTACAATATAAGTGTAAACAGCAAAGAGTTGCTTTTCAACTTGAATTAATTGCAACTAGTTTGAATATCAAAGAGGTACATGTATTGTACATGCTCTTTATTATGAAAGCGAGTCGCCCGTGAAATTCATAACCCCCAACCCCCCCCCCCCCCCAAAAAAAAGGGGAAAAAA
>BEXV01000471.1:114435-150331 GCA_003118195.1 Hemicentrotus pulcherrimus | reverse complement strand
CCCCCCCCCCAGGCTAGATAGGGTTAAGATAAATACATATTGATTTAACTTATTTATATTTACCACTCCCATGTCATCTTCAGCAGTTTATTCAGATTGGGTATTACAATAGATACCGTTTTGTTATCTTTGTTCTATGCCCATTTAGCCTAAGGCATGTGAATTTCAATTGTCAAGAAGATGAAATCCCTTCATTTCTACAACTGTAATCATTTTGACTCACATTGATCCATAGTTGATGCTGGTTGTGGAGGAGCCCTGACTGCTGATACCGGTATCATCATCTCTCCTAACTACCCAAACCCATACAACCACAACCAGCAATGTATCTGGACCATCCAAGTTCCATCAACAGAGGTCATCACATTTACTATTACTGACCTACTCATTGAAGAGTCGACCAACTGTGGTTTTGACTATGTTGAGGTAAGGAATGATGAAATATTTAGTAATGATAGTGGTGGTGGTGATGAGGATGGTAGTGGTAGGAGGAGGGGGAAGATAAGGTGGAGGAGGTTCCTACAGAAGGAAATTCCTGGAAAATCATAAGAAATAACTTCTTCTGGTAAGTTGTGGAAAATTAAAAAAATTCTCCCCTAATCATAGAAGGTCTTGGAAATTGATAATGGGTGTTTGCCATGTGTGGCTAGCCTTCCAGTTTGAACAGACAGAGGGCGTTCAAGTATTAACACCATCACTGATTTGTATTCTTATTCCTTAACTGCAATGGAAGGGGAGAAGAAGGAAAAGGATGTAAGGGGAAGGGGAGAGGAGGAGGAGAATAAGGGGGAGGTGGTGGTGGGGTAGCAATTGTTGTAGCTACATACAGATATAAGCCTCCAAATCTCTCCTTCATTTGGGGGAGGTTATACAGATGAATAATGAAGGAATTACTTAAATACAAAACACATTCTCTTTCTGTAGATGCGAGATGGATTCAATGAGAACTCTCCGTTCATTGGTCGTTACTGCCGCTCTGCTGACATACCAGGTCCAATCACTTCATCTTCAAACACTATGTGGATCCTCTTTCAATCAGATTCTTCTGTCAATGCAGGCGGCTTCAGAGCTACATATGAAGTTGGTAAGGATTCACAATTATACTCATGATACTAGGATGAATTTATAGTGCCTGTTATATCCTACTTTAACCAAAAATTCTAGTCCGGGATTTACCCAGATGGCTTACATGACTTAAAATAGGCCCACCATGAAAAATGATTTGTTTCAATGGCTATGATGTCATACATTTTAAGCCATTGAAAGGCATATTGCAATTTTGCCCCCCCCCCCTTACTTCTGAATCTAGTCACTGTGGTCTTTCTAGCTTTAGACAAAAATGATGATTTAGTTTTTAATTTGTTGATGAGAGTTATAAATTAAACATACCATGCCTTATTTGTATTCGAAATAATGAATTTGGTTAGTGTATGATATTTAGTACATAGCAACTGTTGCTGCAGTATGTGTCCTACAAACTTTCTATTTCAAGATTTATATTGCATTTGAGAATTCTCTAGAATTGTCATGATAAATTGGTTTGTTTTCCTGACAGCTTGTGGAGGTTTATACACAGCTCCTTCTGGTACTATCCTCTCTCCATACTTCCCCAATGCCTACCCTCATGAGAGGACATGCGAGTATGTCATCACTGCTGGAGATAACCAGGTCGTTACTCTCACCTTTACCTTCTTTGACCTTGAAGGTCAAGAAACCTGTGCGTATGATTATCTGGAGGTAAGAGAAATATCATGTGACTCTCTTTTTGTTGACTTTAAAGAGAAGGTTGAGTTCTTGTGAAATAGAAATATAATCTATGAGCTTTCTCATTCTTTTTCTGCAAGTTAAAAAAAAAAACATTGTAAAAGAAATATCCTCTGAAGGGATCACTCTCAACAGGCCATTATATTATTAATATGACAAGAAATGAATCAAAATATGGACCTCACTTTCATGTGTAGACCCATGTTCACATGTATGTTCTTCAGCAAGATTGAGTCCATTTCTATTCACTTTGATCATTTCAAAACCTCAGAGTAAATGAAAAAATAATATGTACGTATACTACATAATCCACTCTTCCCCTTCCCTTCCAGACAGTTTCTTTCCAAATGTAATTGTATTACCAGTACTCAGCCCTTTATCTTGCAACATGCCTGTGTGTTTGTTTCCTTGTTAGGTGCGTGATGGTGCCTCTGATAGTGCTCCTCTCATCTCTACCCTGTGTGGCAATCAGATACCAGCTCCTATTACTACCACCGGTAGCAGTATCTATCTCAAGTTTGGCACCGATGCTTCCATCGCAAACTTTGGATTTAGCGCGGACTATCAGTTTTCAGATGAAGGCAACCCAGGCATTGGTAATGAATGGTTTCTGTTTTTGGAGCCAGAGGGGCATTTACTCTGTAAAATGATATGAGTTAACATCCTTCTTGCTCCAAACAGACCAATTTGATGTTTTGTACTTCTACTCAGTCTAGTAAATATATTAAAAATCTGCAATTTTAAACTCTTTATATTCAAGAAATGCATTTTGGGATAAAATGGAATAAGAAGTTGATAGATATAACAATATTTTGATCATTTAAGGTATATAATGCCTTGCTTTTAAAGATGGTGCTGATTTTTTTTTGTCTAATTATTACTACTCCAGTGAGTAGACATCTATTTGATTTTAATACTGTTTAAATCACAAGTCCAGTTGACCAATTATTTTCACCTTTATCAGACCTCAACTTTCGCATTAAACAGTAATGTCATAAAATCAATGCTTTTAAAGTGTAAATGATACATTCCACTTGCACCTGTGTAGGTTGTGGCGGAACTTTTACTGAGAACACTGGCACGTTTAGCTCCCCTTCTGATGGTAGCGTCTACCCACATGGGGCCAACTGTATCTACAACATGGTAATAGATCCTGGCATGGTCATAGAGCTGACTTTCAATGTTTTTAACCTGGAGGAAGCATCCAGCTGTATCTTTGACTATGTGGAGATCTATGACAATGGCACTACCCCAAATGTGACATTCCTTGGAAGGTATGGACTTTCTTAGTAAACTTTTCATCATATATAACCTTATTAATCTTATGATTGCATTGGATCAAATGCACATTTTCATTTTCTTACAGTGTGCTCAAAACATTTCTGATGTTACATGTATATGAAATATTTTGTTACTTTGGGGTTTGTTGATAGATGGTGAAAAATAACATAACCTGAGCAGTAGCAAACCAATTGTATTGGCCTATTTTTGACTCTCTTTACAGGGACTCCTGGTGTGACCAGCTGTCAAGAATTTTCTGATAATACCTGAAGTAGCTATTGCTCATAATTGCTCAAAATATACGAAAATAATGTGTAGATCTATAATAATAGCACTACCCCTGTTGTCATTTTCATGGGAAGGTATAGACTTGCTTGATGCAACTTTTCAAATCTTGTTTACAAATGAAATTGTTGACTGTAGAACATGATGACTTCAAACATTGTTTTGTCATCTTTGCTTTTTTTCTCTATTTACAATTGGCAGTCTGTTGTCTGTCTCTCTGTCTCTGTCTCCCTCTCTAATTCTCTTTGGCTCCTCTCTGCCTGTCTGTGTGTATATTCTTTCTCTGTCTCTCTCACTCTGTCTGTCTCTGTCTGTCTGTCTGTCTCTGTCTGTCTCTCTCTCTGTCTGTCTCTCTCTCTCTGTCTCTCTGTCTCTCTCTCCTTACACATTCTCTTCAAGTCTTTCCTCTTTCCCCTTTCCTTTTTTTCTTGCTCTTTCAGTCACCCCTACCACTGTGTCTCATGCCATTGTCTCCTGTATCTTGCTCTTCAATCTCCCTTTAAACTGTTTTTGATATCTTTGTTTTGCCATCAGGTATTGTGGTTCCACACCCCCTCCTGTCATGATGTCTGCCAGTAACCGGATGAGTGTTGTCTTCATCACCGATTCTTCTGTGGCTTATGAGGGCTTTACAGCATCCTATGTAGCAGTCAACGCATCAACATGTAAGTGCCATTTTCAGGATACATTAAATACCATAGGCCATTAAATATCTTCTGTTTAGTCCTTTACAGTGATAAGATGGAATCTTTGCTTTTTCCTGGCTCAAACCTCATTTCTACATTGTGCATCATCAATGGTATAATTATTTAAATGTTTCAGGTATGAACTGATCATTGTAAGCTTTATTCAAAGTTCAAAATTAATATACAAATTTTTAAACCCTAATTGTTTCCTTAAATTGGCACATGAGTGTTTTCTACTCTTTGAAATAGGATATTTCAAAAGCTGATACATAGCTCTGTTCATTTTTACATGTAGGCTTGAATTTTTATATACAGTCAAACCTGCTTTAGTGACCTACTGTCTACAAAGACCACCTGTCTACAAAGGCCACATTTCTTGTTTCCCTTGAAAATGGTTTCTCATTGAATCATGTACTAAAGGAACCTGTCTACAAAGACCACCTGTCTACAAAGGCCACTTTCTGTGTTTCCCTTGGGCGGTCGCTATAGACAGGTTTGACTGTATTTTACTTTTGTTTTCTTTCTTTTTCTGTGCCTTTCAGTTTGTGGTGGAACCTTATCTGGTGCTACAGGGGTCGTTATGAGTCCTGACTACCCCGACAATTACCCTAACAGCAGAGACTGTACATGGACCATTAGTGCTCCAGTCGGAAATCAAATTATTCTCACCTTTACAAACTTCACGTTAGAGGATAATTCCAATTGTGCATATGACTATTTGACTATCAGGTGAGGATTTTAGTATACTGTATAAGTCTTGATTTTTATGAGGGTTTTTATTTTTCTTCTTCAAATTTCACATAATTCAATTCTTGTGTGGTTCTTCTTCTTATTGAGTCACTATACAAGTCCCGTCCTGTGCTCCACACAGGCCTTCTGATGCGGGGTGGTGAAATAGGGCAAAGCAGGTAGAGGTCTTTATTTGGAAAAAACACATTTAGTAAAGAGGGCTTGAAATTTCCCCTACTTTTTCTTTCTTAAATAAAAAAATTAAATGATTTTGTATTCATGTTCATGTTCATCTAGTTACCCAAATTTTTCAGAGTTATGGAAAATGATGATTGGGATGTGCAGATGACCACTACACCATGTTACCCCAAACAGTGTAGCAAGTTCTCAACATGCATATGTACTAACTTTGCTCAGATCTTAATTAACTCAGATCTTAATTTAACTTTCTTTCCAAAGGACAAAGCTCATTTGAAGTTTGAAGTTTATTTGTTTTACATTTATATCAAAAGCAGTTATGTTTCATACAAGCTGAAGAGTCGGTTCCAAAACAATTTATGTAGATAATATAAATCAAGTATAATGTACACTGAAAAGTTTTAAGGGAAGGGTAGATACAACAGGTTAAAGTGAAGAAAAACAACAGCAACATTCTACATCTCTACCAGCCATCTTTGAATGTGTCCATCTTTGTTTCTGTTTAGGAATGGTGGTTACGACAGCTCCCCTCTTATCGGTACATACTGTGGTCCAAAGATCAGTCCTACTACATTCATCTCCCATAGTCATCTAATGAGACTCACCTTCCATACAGACTTCTCTATCACAGCTACAGGCTTCTCTGCATTCTACGATTCTACAGCAACAGGTGAGCTTTTCCTAGCACCTACATGTATGTTGTTTTCTTCGCCTTTCTTCATGATCGCTCATTTGCCACACGTCATTATCACAAAACAGTAGGCATGGGGGTGGCTAAGCCTGTCTAAGAAACTCTTTGCAATCGTGAATGTTATTACTAAAAATGAGCCATGTGTTTGTTTTGAAATTTGCGCCTTTTGAAGATATTTATGCAAACTGTAACAATGAAACAAAGGATTGAACCTGAAAAGTGAATTTTAGAAGTTATTTAGTAAACAAGCAAGTGGATTACTTGTTTTCATACAATTGGATTAAAAAAATAAAATAAAATATCTATTGAAGTCGTTAACATGGAATGGCATGTAATTGTGATAACTAGAGTGATGATACCTCTATCATTTTAAAGCATCTTCAAAATATAAAACAAATTTTGACATATGGGTCATATCTACATGTAAGAACAGCCAAACTGCCATCTTCTAGATCCAATCTGTTTCTTCCAATCCATTTTAAACCAATATTAACACTAGTTCTACTCCCATTGAATTTAATAAACCAGGTTGTGGAGGGACATTGACATCACCAACGGGCAGCTTCACATCACCCAGCTACCCCTATGCCTACAATCACGATGCTTTCTGTGTGTGGACCATGACCATAGCCCAAGGATCACAGATCATCCTCACCTTTACTGACATGGATGTCGAAGATCACTCCTCCTGTGTATTTGATTATGTCAAGGTACAATTGTTGGGTTGAATATAAACTAAGATTACAATGGCAATAACTGCATTTTTTCAATATTCTGATTTCTTTTTGTATAACAGTACCACCAAGTATGATTTATTGCAAGTAGAATCATTGTCATGGATTTTTCAAGTCAAGGGTGTGTAATTATAATCACCTCTGAAACATGTGTTTTAATTGTTTTTATATGATGTTGATGAGGATCCTTTTGATAAATGACCATCATCCGAAAGTGCATAGATTTAAAGTCGCCTACCAACAGAGATCAAGATGATTAATCAGCTGGTCAATAGTAAATGCTGATACTGGACATTGGCACTTTCTTTTAACCGATTATGGAGTAGATAACAAAAATCCCTGCTCTCGACCAATCAGTTTATTAGGATCTTTGGCATAATTACAAATTGAAAATCCTCTCCAATGCTTCCATGTCTGATTATTAACATAGTTTTTGTTTTCTCACTCTCAATCTCTCTCTTTTTATCATCAGGTTCTTGATGGTTTAGAAACTACAAGCCAGGTGATTGGTATCTTCTGTGGCACCACAATCCCTGAACCTGTCCGTTCTACAGGCAATAGTATGCGCATTGAATGGCAGTCAGACTTCTCTGTCAGTGGAAGGGGATTTTCGGCCACCTATGAAGAAGGTAACAAGCTCAGTAGGAGAGAGGCAGGGATCAAATCCTCAATGGTTTAGACCTTATAGTTGTTACTTCTGAAAATAGTTTGGGATGCACTCTAATACAGTCAGTTATTGAGACTATTACGCAGTCGCCATATTGACAAGCTGCTGTTTTAATTTTGATAGCTATTGCTGATATTGCAAGCTATTATAATTCATGCAGTCAGTATAAATAGTTCAATTGGGCTCTTAACCAATCAGATTACAGGGATTTATTAAGCCATTCTATATTAATTACTAACATGTTCTTTGTATTTTCTAGATTGCACTGATGTGGTACTAACAGCTCCTTCTGGATACATCGAGTCTCCTAACTACCCCAATCCGTACCCTCATAGCCGAAACTGTTCATGGATTATGCAAACTACAACTGGAAATACTATCAACTTTACATTCACTGATTTGAATCTTGAAGCACACAGCACCTGTGCATTTGACTATGTCCGAGTAAGTCAAATCTATCCTTTACATTTCATGGAAAATCACTTGATTTATCAATAATATTTGCACTACATAATAATATAGATGACTGGGCTTTTCACAGCAAGATGCTTCACAGAGTAATTTGAGTATTCCTTTACTCATCATTACTTGATTTGAGCCCGATCTTCTGTATGAGTGAATGAGAGAGAAAGAGAGAGATTTGAAATCCATGTGGAAACTATGATATAGAAATCGTTTTGATACCATAAGATATTTCACTATGACAACTTTAATTCATAATGCTTCATTATTGATCATAATTATTATGATTTTCCCAGATTGTAGATGGTCAGGACAGCAGTGATAATGAGCTTGCCAAGCTGTGTGGTATTAATCCTCTACCACCAGGCACTACATACCCTTCTACACAGCAATACATGAGAGTAGAATTCCTTTCAGATTCCTCTGTGGCCAACGCTGGATTCCAGGGATACTATGAAATTGATGGTAATGTTTCTCTATATATTTTTATGCCTCCGTTACGAAGTAGCCGGAGGCATTATGTTTTTGGGTTGTCCGTCTGTATGTCTTTACGTTCCGTTCTCGTGATCGTGTTATCTCAAGAACCGACTGATGGACTCCTACCAAACTTTGGTCATGTATGTAACTTGCAGAGCCAATGAATTGACTAGATTTTGGAGTCACAAGATCAAAAGTCACAGGGGTTCATTATGTTTGCAAAAATAGCTTGTGATTGTGTTATCTCAAGAACCGACTGATGGACTCCTACCAAACTTTGGTCATGTATGTAACTTGCACAGCCAATGAATTAATTTTATTCTGGGGTCATAGGTCAAAGGTCACATGGCTTAGTATGTATGCAAAAATAGCTTGTGATCACATTATCATTAGAACAGACGGACAGATTACCATGAAACTCAGGAAATGTATGTAATATGTATTTTTCTGAGGCAATGAACTGATTAGATTTTGGGGTCATGAGGTCAAGTTCAAAGGTCATGGGGCTTATTTTGTATGCAATTAATAGCTTGCGATTGCATTATCATTAGAACCGATGGATGGATTACCATCAAACTCAAGACATGTATGTATCTAGCATTTGGGTTCATGAGGTCAAAGATCAAAAATGTATATGAGAAATAGCTTGTAATCACGATATTCTGAGAACTTGTTAATGGATTACAACCGAACTTGATTTTGAAAAATTTCTTCCGTTTTGGTTTGTAGAATTGCTCTATGACGGAGGCATCACTTATGACTGCCATCTAGTCTTTATTTTGTTTCTATATTTTCTGATTCTTTGCATATCTGTCCGTTTTCTTTGTAGAAATATCCTTGTAGAAGTATTATTCATCAATTTCTGATTTAGATACCTTTAGCCCCAGTATTGTACTACATGTATGTTGAATAAGGTGCTTAATATTCAACAATGTCGTAAAATTCTTACAAATATATACTCTTTTTCGGGTGGGATTGTCATACTGGTCAGGGCCTCTTGCTTCTCTATTCTATTCTTTTCATCCAATATATTTCATGCCTTTTCTTTAAACTTCATTTCTTGCCATTGGAGATGCAATGCTTTGCTACAGCAATGGGCTGTTTGCCACTTTTTATGTACTGTGTGTTCTAGCACAGTTACATTTATAAAAGGTGGAAATTCACTGTTTTAGTTGGTGGATATTGGACATATGTTAAAGCAGAGATTTGCTCTTGAAAATTTGACTGTTAAGTTGGAGATAATTCTTTCACTGAACCCTTCCCCCCCCCTCCCCTGAATTCACAGGTACTGCTGCTCCTCATTGCATTTTCTGCATTCATATGACACAATAAAGCTTATCTGTATTCTTCACTGAAGAACATCATTAAAGTGTAACAATCACCAAATAAATGGTCTGTGTACAGCTAGAATGAATAAAAGCATTCTAAAAATAACTCTACTCAGCATTGTATGGACTACTGGAAAAGTATGAAAAAATAAAAAATATCTTAAAACTTTGCTCATGGAACTCAACTCAGACTGTAAAGGAACATCAAGTAGTCTACTCACAAGTTGATTTTATGTTCATATGGGGTGTATTTAAACATGCAAAATCTCTTTATAGACATAATACTTTATGCAGGGCTTGACACTAAGAGGTGCCCAGGACACATAGGCACCTAAAATATTGGTGCAGGCTCCCAAAATGTCTAAATGTACACACATACTCTTAAAATATAAAAAAAATCTAGACCCCCAGAACAGTTAGTGTAGAGCCCTATTTTAAGCTCATATTTTGAATAAAGTAGAGTGACCTGGAATCTTTAACATGCAGAACAAAATGTTTTTTGGTGATTGGTATACTTTGAATTTCAAACCATGGTACCTGATTGGTGGGTTAACTGACTGCTATCCTTGCTTTATTCTGAAATAGGCTGTGGGGAGCAGCTAACAGGAAACAGCGGTACATTCTCCAGCCCTAACTACCCTATTCCTTATGACCACACCCGTACCTGTGAATGGACAATCACTGTGGATCCAGGCAGCTCCATCACTCTCACAATTGACAACATTGATATGGAGAATAGCGTACAATGTCAATTTGATGTGCTAGAGGTAACCTTTCCTTGTGTAGCATTCTTATACTTTACAACCAGGAAGTTTTGTGAATTAAAGGAGTGGAGTGGTTTAGATTTGGGAAAGTTTCTCCTTTTCAAATTTGAATTTTTGCAATGCACGAAAAGGTGTTTCCCTTCAATAAGATTATATGTATGTATTATAATATTATTTTCTTCTTTCAAAAGATATTATATATAGTTATATTTAATATGGGGAATTCCTGGTATTTCCTGGTGATAAGTGACAAAATTTGAGGCTTACTGTGACAAGTAGAGATGTTGTCTGCAAGTAAAGTATTTTCTATTGTAAGCAGGGTTATTGTACTGTAGAATGAACAACTGTAACAGCTATGAAATCATCAAGTTTAGCTCTAAGCTTCTTTGTTTCTTGTTTTCAAACCCAGAGCATATGTTTGCCCTCTGTTTATAATACAATTTCTGTCAGAGGAATTTTTGATATTCTCTTGCTTGTAGAATTATTTCAGAAATATTTCTTTCAATGTCTGAAGTCTATTCCAAATTTAAAGTAAGATTTTAAGATGACTTTATCATGCATTGTGGATCTCTATTAGATCTATTCTGGGACAGATGACAATGGATTCTTATTGCAGCAGCTGTGTGAGACCAGCACTGAATCTCAAGCTATCTCATCAGTCGGTAATCAGATGTTTGTCAGGTTCCGTACAGATTCTTCTGTCAATGGAGGTGGCTTCCATGCTTCATACCAAGCAAACCCAGGAGGTATGTTTCTTGCATTTAATGAAAAATAATATACATGAATGTTGTATCAAAGATTCCAAGAGAAAAGGATTGCAGCAATTTACCTCCCTTTATTAAATTTCTGATGGTATCCCATTTGTTGTCACCTCTTAGGATGTGGAGGCAACTATACATCCGCAAGTGGAGGACTCCATTCCCCCACCGCTCCAGGCAGTGTGAACTACCCCCATAACACTGATTGCTCCTGGACCATCACAGTCGCTGAAGATCATAGAGTCGCCTTTTCTTTCTTGACCTTGGACCTTGAAGGTGCTACAAACTGTACCTATGATTACGTGGAGGTAATTATTCTGTCGGTCAAAAATGCTTGGAGGTTCCATTAATCTATAGATTTTTATGTCATCTTGCTTGAAATCTGTATGAATGCAGCTTTAAAACATAAGTGGCTCAATGCACCTCATATTCTGGCCAAAATTCACATTTTTTTAGACTTTGAAGCTAAGTATTATTGTTAATTGTAATCTTTTGCATTGTTTTTGTTGCTCTGTATTTGTTTAATTTCTTCTTTTTTTTGGTATGATAATACAGTAAAGAATGATTATTTTTTCATAAATATGGTACATTTAACGTGTGATTTAAAGTGTGCAAGCTCAAAACCAATTTTTCCTAGATGGAATTTTTATCATAAGGAATCTCATAAAATGAATTGTCAATTGCGTTATATTACTATTATTGTATATTGAAGCATCTGAATTGGCCAAAATTGCAGACATCAGTGGCTTATTTCCACTGACAGTTGTGTAAGAAGTTACCATGTTTCCTTATCATTCTTGACATTGATCTAAAGAAAACATTTAGTGCTTGACAAATAAGGTGCTGATAATGTGTTCATGTGCTTATTTAGAATTAAATATAATTGATATTGAGTTTAATTGAAGACCTCATCCTACCCATATATATTGTTTGTCCCTTGTTTGAAGCTCCATGATGGGTTAGGTCATTCCTCACCTGTGATAGCTAAAGTATGTGGATCAGGACTCCCAGACCCAGCCACTTACTACTCGAGCAGTAACATGATGTATGTCCATATGTTCAGTGATGGTAGTGTGAGCAGAACTGGCTTCACAGCATCCTATGAGACAGGTAGTGTTAACTTCTTAAGCTTCTTGTGAATAAAGATTCAATGCCTGCTCATATCAATTGTGATAAAGGTAGCTTAGCAAAATGAAGTGCAAAATGAAGGTGAGTCTGGAATGCCAGATGCATAATAGTACATGATGTCTGTGGATGAAAGGTTGTAATTTGAGACGTCTTAATGGCATTTTTGGTGATATCATGCATAATCAATGTGTAGTAGAGATAATAACTAGGTCTGTGTCATAATATATGGTTCTACCTTAATGGAATAAAAATAGAATTTTCAACAGTAATGCATTTTGCATTCTTTTTCTGCCTCTGTATTTTGCTACCTAACTACCTAAGCCACTCATATCACTTATGAAGAGGGTTTACTAACAATTAGGTTATGAGGAAAGGAGAGAAAATGGATGAATGGCCACAGGATGTATTGCCGGGAAATGTGTTTTAAAGTTTTGGCCATTTATTGACGACATCTGCACAACACCTTTTAATCCATACATGTACACTGTCCTATTGTTAACAGTAAGCTTATAACTTTTCTCCATTATTGCTTGGCCCTCTCATTACACAACAAATGAATGAAGAGGAAACATTGATCAACATTGTGTTGCTCTTCTGTAGGGCACATGATGAAAAGAGAATAAAGAAAATGATTGAGTGAGAGCTGTTACTATGCATGGTCTGACATGCTGAAAATTCATTATTGCTTTTTCTCCCTTCATTTATTATTGAAGCATGCGGAGGCAGAAAGGATGCCAGCGTAGATGGCTACATTCAGACTTCTAACTATCCAAACTACTACCTTAATAATCAGAACTGCTCATGGATTATAGAAACAGATGATCCACGTAAGTATTGCTTAAGAAGGATGCCCAGGGGTGACCAATATTCTCAAGATTTTACTGAATAACTGAATTCTATTCATCCAATAAAACTGTCAAAATATACTTATTCAGATGACTATGAACATACATACATTGTTTCAATTGATAGCACATACAAATGTTTGTATGATTATAAAAGATTAGCTAGTTTGTTATGTATTGACTTCAGGGTAAATCAAACTTATGTTCTTTGAAGGGTATGAATGCCTCCTGTTATGTACAATGTATCTCTTCAGCTATAAGTGTTCACATTGTAAAATTTTGGGCAGTGAACTGTTTTATTTTTTGAATACCTTTTCCTTTCTTGAGTTCGTTTGTATTTCCAATTGCTTTTTCAATTCAGTTTCAATTTTTTTGTCCAATTTAACTTTTCTCATGTACACTTGGTCCACATATACTTTCATGTTGATTAGTGCATGCTTCTTTTTTTACAGAGGATCGTATAACCCTGATCTTTACCCATATGGACCTGGAAGCCAACGGTGCCTCAGACTGTCATGACTCTGTGACAGTCCGCCAAGGTAACAGCGACACCTCGCCAGAGGTCGGCACCTACTGCGGTTCCATCATCCCCATCCCCATCACTTCTACCGGCCCCTCTCTTTTCGTCTCATTCTCCAGTGACTCGAGCGTCACTCTCACTGGTTTCAGAGCTACTTACACCACATCAGAGTCAGGTAGGACAAGAAAGAAACAAAAACTTTGGCAAATTATTATGATAGTTTGTTCAATTTTTTTGTTGTTGCTTCTATCGAATCATATACGATATTCATCTAGATTAAAACCGTTGTTTAGGAATAAGCTTGGTGCATTATTTCATGAGGAGCAGCCATGAATTAAGCGTTGCTATCAATCTGTCTGTTATTTAATTACTTCATGTAACTGCCTGTCTAAGAAACAGAAAAGATATGTTGGTCGTACATGAATTCTTCTTATTCATATTTGTCAAAATGTAAATGTGTTGTTATCCACATATACCAATGATATTCTGACAATTCAAACTTGAGCAAACTGGAAGTAAAATGTTGCTAGAGTAAGCTTCTAGAATGAAAGTTGACTTCAATGGTGCTGTTGGTGTTGAGTCAGAATATCATATGCATACTCAACAATGTCCTTTTTTTTTACAATGATGATGATTAATATGATGGTTATAAAAACTCAATAGTATTCAAACTATATCATTTGGATGAATCAACAAGACACAGGGAATTCAATACACTAACTGGGATATTCTCTAATTTTAGGATTTGGGATACATGTACAACTGTATGTTGGAATACATGTGCATGTAAGGGTGATTGATTTTGTTTATTAGATGTATATATCTTTTTGTTTAACTTACAGCATGTGGTGGAACATACACTGCTCAATCTGGTTCTGTTGTCAGCCCTGCCTACCCTGCTAACTACCCTCAAGATACAGAATGTATATGGATCTTTACTGCATCAGCAGGAAACAGAGTACAACTCTCATTCAGGTATACTTCTCTTTGTGATGTGCAGAATCCTTGTTTTATGAGGGTCAATTAAAGAGCACTAACACATATATATTTTATCCATATGTACATGTACATGTAGGTCTCTAAGTCTTTACTCAATATAAAGAATGAAAAAATTGTTCGGACCTTCTTTCTTTCTTGTCAAAACAAGTCACATTCGGGTACTTTTATCTACATTGCATATCATTATTTGTGATATAGAACTCTCAATTGATAAATAAGGGTTGGCTGTGTTACCTACGTGTAGTTATTTTAACCAGGTCTTTTGGATGGATATAAGGTTTACCATAATTTGCATTCATAGACAGAGTATGGCTCTCATTCAGGTACTTCATCTCCACTACAGACCATTGTTTGTGGTGTAGAACCCTTATTTGATTTATAAGGGTCATTTCTTTTCTCCCAGGGTGTAGCGGATGAACATTATATGTTTTGAAGATTTAGACACTCATGCATGTTTTATAGAAAGAATTGAACGGAGTACGTACCACTCTCATTCAATTACATTCATCTGTCATTGTACAACATATTCCTTTTTGAAGTGAAAAGAGACAGTTGAACATAAATACTAGGTGTTTCACAAACATACCTCTATCTTGCAATATGTCACCTAAATTGTAGCGATGAAAATACCTGAATTGTACTGTTGAGGGTAGATATAGACACACGATACATTCTCATAACTGGCGAAATATTGTTTTCTTCACAAAAAAGAAATATAATGATATTTATTGATGTGATATCTTCATGTAAATTTAATAAATTAGAAACTAAGTGATATCTGAACATAGTGAAATTCATGTTCCATTGAAAATTTGAAAATGAGTGAAATGAAACACAAATCAGATTTCTCTAGGGACTTTCAAAAGGAAGTTGTTTTTTTTAATTTGGTCAAAAATAATGAAAAGAAATGAAAGGCCAGAGAAATTCATGTAGCAATAGAGAGGCGACAGCAGCCATGGATTGATCATCTAACATGAATTATCTTTCTGCACAGCATTTTCAATATTGAGTCAGTATGTAGCCAGGACTACGTGGAACTTCGTCAGGATGATGCCAATGGTGCACTGATTGGTCGCTATTGTGGTAACACCATTCCTAGTAATGTAACTGCTGTTGGTAGTTTGTGGATGAAGTTCCGTTCAGACTCACAATCATCTGGTGCAGGATTCCTTGCCAGCTTTGCAATGCGTAAGTCTCGAAGATGTGTTCATGTATCACTGAAGCATAAATGATCTTAATAATTTTTTTTTGGATATGATCTGTGTTTTTGTGAGAGCCTAAAGATTTTATGTCAAGTTAAGTGTATTTTCCACTATATTACTCTGTAAGATTAGAAGATTGGAAACATTTCACCTTTTGTTGGGATTCTAATTGATTTGTACACTTTTTATATCATATACACAAGAAGAAATTATAGTATGTGTAATTAATGGCTCATAATTTTTTTTTTGACCATGTTTATTATCCTTGTCCACCTTATCTCACCTTTACCTTTTTTTTAAAAAGAAAGAGACGTCTTCATTGGCATTCAATTTAATGCCACATCACATCGTAAATGTAACGTTGAATGAGAAGTTCATGCCACATTCTTTCTGATGTTTCCAGTTATGAACCAAATCAAGACAAATGGATTAATAAAACAGATGAATCAGTATTTCATTTTCAATATTTTTCTTCCAAGTTAAGTAGTTTCTTTGTGTGCCATTTTTTTTTTGGTCAACAGAATTTGGTGGTGATCTGTCTGGAATGAGTGGCACTATCGAATCACCCCTGTACCCCTCCGTGTACCCTCACTACGCTAGTGTTTTGTGGACAGTCACAGTTCCAGCTGGGGAGCTCATCCTATTCTCTTTTACCGTTATGGATATTGAAAATGACCCTGCTTGTTCATTTGACTATGTCAAGGTGAGTGTTATACCAAGGAAATGATGTATCAGATCAAACATGAGTATTGTATCTTTGGTTCATTTTATTAAAATAGACAAATCTTCCAGTCATTTTTTTCTTTTAGTCTTTGGTTCTGGAGATGGATTTTTGGAATATCTAGCATGTAGATGGAAAGAAGTAACACTTATTTAATTATAAGCTTGTTCATAATTGTTATTATATGGTTGAAATAGTCTTTGTGATTGGGGCTTTCGGACTGGAAACAAATTATCATAGAATCAAACCAAACTCAAACTGAATATATGTGATGTCTGCCAAATAATCTTGGTAGAAGTTCTGACTGCACATCATTCACTTGAACATTTGGTCCAATATGTGTATTTACATAATTAAAAGTGCTATTTTGTGCAAATTACATTTTTCTGGTACAAAACACACATCTACATGTAGTATATTATGCATAATTCAGTATCACTTTAATCCAGCTTCTTTCAAGAAGCCTTTCCAATACCAGATCTCAAGAATAGCTTTAACAGCCTTTTGAATTTAGATTCATCATGAAGAGTTTATCATCCATTTCTTCTTTCAGATTCGAGATGGGTTGTACGAGTATTCACCAGTCCTACAAACAGTTTGCGGTATTGAGATCCCTAATGCAGTCCAGACCACAGGGAACACCGGCTCTGTGCAATTATCCAGTGACTTCTCCATTGCTGGCACTGGTTTCCAGCTCAACTGGCTAGCTGTGTCTGGTAGTAACACCATTGCACCTGGGACAGCAGAGCCTGGAAGTATGTCATTTTAAAGCTTCAATGTTATATCTCATTTTTGATTTGTTTTGCTAGGGTAGTATTGTACTCTTTTCTCATTCTCAAGATTTTCCTAAGTCCTGGCTATCAAAGAAGCTAAGTTAGGCCTAAGTTTGGCATCAATTGTACTAGACAGAGCTAATTAGCCCACTTCTTTTTCACACTTGATTTTTCTAAAGTGGGCTAGCCCCATCAATAAGAGGACTATTTGGCCCTGAAAGAAAATCAGATATATAGGCCAAAAAAGAGAACAAAATTGTATGCCAGTTTTAAATGTAGATAATTACAACACTCTATTTAGATATTGAATTGTGGATGAAACTCAGATAGAAACTTGGTCTGGAGAGGTAAATTGTGTTCGAACACAATAGTCATTGTTTTCATATGTATACCAAAGAAACCATTTCAATTTGTAGAGGAAAGTAAATATTATATCTCTGTATTGCAGATAAGTGATAAAACATGATGTCTAATTGTTAAATTTACATAAACAGAAAGTGTTTTTCACCGAATCGGATTTAATTTTTTTTTTTTTATTGGGGGGTGATGCTTTTTCATTTTCTATCTTCACTGACTCACTCAATTACTCTCTGCCCCCGCTCTCTCTTTCTCTCTCTCTCATTATGTCTGCCTCTCTTGCTCTGCCCTCCCTCCCTCCATTCCCCTCTCTTCTCTTTCCTTTCTCTCCCTACCTTCCCATCCCAGGTTGCGGAGGACCATTGACAGCTACCGGCAGTGAGCAGAGCTTCACCTCTCCTGGTTACCCTAGTAACTACCTTGATAACCAGGACTGTGTATGGCTTATCACATCCAATGGAGGCACCATCTTCCTCAATTTCACCTCTTTCCTCCTCGAAGATGGAGGTGTGGACTGTATCTTTGACTTTGTCAGAATCTATGATGGTAATTTGATCTGATTTTAGTGTGAGATAAAACCTTTTAAGTCAGTGTTCCATATTATGTCTTTTCACTGGGGGTCAAAGTTGACATTTTAGAGTCTGCATGAGACCTGTGTTAAAATGTTTGAAATGTAGGGGTCCAGCTAGAGTTGAAAGCTATGGGCCCATATGCACTGGATCCCTGCTAGTCTGGAGCCCTAGTACACACTCCTGAATTCTTGGTTTTCCCACTTGGATCCTGAAAGCAAATGGGTGAAGGTTCTTTGAAGAGTTTGAAATGATAGTTGCCTTTCATACCTTATATCAGAAAGCAATATCGTCACTGTTTTCACGAAGTGACGGTAGTGAAAAAAATTTGCATTCACTTTGCGTGACGATTTTTCTCACTACCGTCACTTCGTGAAAACAGGGACGATATGATGACTTTTTTAAAGGATCATTGGAAAAGAAGATAAATTATTTTTTTGTTGTTTGTTTGATTACTTTTCCAAAATACTAAATTTGGTGTACCGCACTTCTTATTAGGGGAAAAAAGATATCTCAAGCCAGATTTCAATAATATCAATGATTGTGCTTAAAAGCTTTCAAGAAGTAAATAAAGATACAAGACCTTTAAGACGTATGTAAAAGAATATACTGAATACATTCTTCTCTGTGCGTTTTAAGGTGCAACCAATACCGACACTCGATTAGGTCAGTTCTGTGGGACCATTGCATCACCAGTTTACTCTACAGGAAGCACATTGAGAGTGGAGTTCTCTTCAGATAGCTCTGTCACTTCATCAGGTTTTTCAGCAGTTTACAAGTCAGGTAAGAAACTGTGTGTGATTGCGATTGTACTTTAAAGATACTATGGATTTGTTAAAGATTCAACCAGTATAAAAACAATTTACAATGAAAATACAATATACAATATAATGGTTAGGACCCCTAAGAAGCAGAAATCTGCTTGTAATTGGGGCCCTGCAAACAAACAATAACAAGATAATGCACATAAATTAACAATACAAAGTAAAGGACTTAAGTAATACAAGTACGCACCCGTACATGAACACACACACGCACGTTTGTAAAGAAGGTTTAAGAGAGAGAATAGAGGGAAGCGAAAATAGGGCAGAAAGAGATCAAAGTAGAAAAAGATGGGAAAGAGAAGTACCTACTCAATTTAGTCTTACGGTTTTTAGGTTGAAGGTGATCTGTGTAGGGTTAATGGTATGGCACTCTATTGAAATTACTCCTCTAATTATACATGTATGAGTATCTATGAATTTAAATCAATTCATACCATAGTAAAAAACAACTTCTTTTATTTCAATGTCAGTAGACCATGTTTTATGTTCCAGAAATATCTTTAAAAAAAAACAATATTCAAATAAGGAAGCTAACACTTAGGTAACTAAGTTATATTTGATATAATTTGCTATAGGATGTGGAGGTGACTTTACATCAACGAGTGGAACTGTAACAAGCCCTGGTTACCCCGGCTATTATGCTTCCAACCTGGACTGTACATACAGCATTCAGACTATCTCTGGCGCTACAATAGCACTTAACTTCCAAGAATTGGATGTTGAATCTTCCAGCAACTGTGGAAAGGACCAGCTATATGTGAGTTATATCCAGATGAACCATGTGCTACTCCTGAGTCATTATGTTTACATCAGGTTTACAATCAGTTGGGTTTATTATAATTCTGCCCACCAAAGGTTTTGCTGGAGGCTTTATGTTTCCGGGTCTTCTGTTCGTCTGTCTTGCTTTCTCGTTATTATGATATCTCATCAACCATTTAAGGAATAAACTTCAAACGATTTTCTGAACATGGCTTTATAAACACACTCACCAGTATCCAGTTATTCTTATATTTTGGCATAGCTATGTACCTTATTGACGTAAAATAGTCTGGCATAGATTCTTGAATTAACCAATATCTCATTTTTCTCATCCAAGACATCTCCTGATCTTGGAACCTTGTGGTCTAGAGACATCTAGTAGCATGCTCAGAACAAACTTTATAACTAGATTTGCCATCTGATTATAATGATATTTTTGTATAGTTGTGTAGCTTATTGATTTCAAATTCCTAGCACATATCTCATTTTCTGATACTTTTCTAAAGTTATCCAATGGAGGATCTGAGACATCTCCAGCTCTTGGAACAAGTCCGTACTGTGGCACTGCTGAGCCCTCTGGTTTGGAAACATCTAGTAACATGCTTAGAGCACGCTTTGTTACCGATGACTCTGGCAATGGACGCGGATTCAGCTTCAGTTATGTGACTGTCACAGCAGGTATGATTCTTATTTCAAACTTTTTGCATTGTTCTCACAATTCAGTACAATACAAAAACCTTACTTTTACCCCTGTGCCAGGATGGTTTTGAAGCTAATACTCAGGATTGGTCAAGGTTGTGGTTTGGATTGCCTGCAGAAAGCTGTAAGAATTGGACATCTGTCCTTTCCCATGTGAAATTCCTGATTTTTCATTAAATTTAAATTCGTCTTTATTCATCTAAAAAAGTTTTACACAGCCATAATTGCCATAATATGTTAATTGAGAAACAGATTTATTTGTGCGATATACAGGATTGAGTGAGTTAGCCATATTCTAATCTTAAAAACTCAATGCTAAACATGGTTATTTGAAAAATGCAAGCACTCTAGATGGAACTTCTATGTGCCAACCAAATATTGTTTTTAAAAAAATGGAAAGAAAAGAAATAGAGAAAATCATACTCAATGAATTTAATAAATAATCCTACTTTTTATTCCATCAAACATGTAGATTCAGTTGATGAAAATGTGATCCATTATCTCTCTCTATCGCAGGTTGTGGTGGACATCGTACACTAACCAGTGCTACTGATACAGGGTTTATCTCATCTACCAACTGGCCTAACAACTATGTAGAGAACACAGAATGTATCTGGATCATCTCTGGACCTCAGACATATCTCATATCTGGAGTCTTTGACAGTAACTTCTACATTGAGTCTCATTCAAGGTACCATGAAGCCCTTTTACTTTTGTACATTTACTTTGATAAGTAATCAGAAAAACGAAAAGCTAGCATTCAACCCCTCCAATGTTACCATTCCTGAAAGTTCAAACAGAATTTCTTTACAACGAGACTTGGTATGTTTATTCCTCATGCCTTTGTGTTTTTTTTAAAGACATACATTTGGACGTCTGAGGTATCAATGTTAAATCTCTTCTTTCTTCCAGTTGCCAATTTGACTACATTGAGATCCGTGATGGCGGCTCGGCTAATGCTCCTCTTATTGGTCAGTACTGTGGCAATGTAGCTCCTAATCCAGTCACTACAACAGGCAATGCCATGTATGTCAGGTTCTCAACAGACTTCAGTGTTGTTCATGCTGGCTTCAAGATGACCTATAGTTCAGGTGAGGTCCTCTATGGTTATGGAGACATTGGATTATGAATACAAAAATTCTGTTTCATCAAGATGGTTGTCAGGATGGCTATAGGATGGTCTAAAATAAAGCTATTTTCATTAGCTTTACGAATACCTTAAAATATATGTTCAATATGATATTTCTTCAATTTTACATATAAATTGTGATCAAAGTTAATGATTAAATACCAGTGCTAAGGACTCAATAATGTAATCCTGATTGTTTTCTCAGGATGCTGAATATTATTAATGCATGATGTTTTATATGCTGTTATGAAACATTTATTTCCATCTATATTGCACCTTGGAAAAGAGTAGCAAAGGCACATGTAGAACAATATCTGCCAAATTTAACCCACATTATATATGCTTTAATGTTATAGTATTCTATCCTTGCGACTTAAAATGCACTTGCCAATTTGCTCCACAAAGCATAAACATGTATATATCTAGTGTAGCTGAGCCACTTCAACATTGATATTCCAATTAGAAATAAAAGTGTATCATTCAAAGATCTTGCCAAAGGGCACGGTGGATCAATATTCCAATGAGATATATTAATCTGTTTTGAGCCAGAAGGGTGTTAACACTGTAGAAAAAAAATGTTCTTGATGATATGGTTAATCAGGGCCCATTGGGTAGAAGAGTGTGTTTATTCTTTGAAGCATATGATGATACTATGATGAAAGTACTTGCATGATGTCTCAAGCATAATACCATGTTGTATTGATCTTCTTGTAGCTCAATGTGGAGGTAGCTACTCTGGTACCAGTGGAACATTCAACTCACCAAACTACCCCAATAACTATAATTCAGCTGCAAACTGTGAGTGGTACATCACAGGTCCTACAGGTCACTATGTCACCATCTCATTCTCAGCATTCAATGTGATTGGCTCTGGAGATTGTTCTACAGGAGACTATGTCAGGATACATGATGGACGCAATGCTTCAGGTATGTAGTCCTTACAAATTGTGATTATTTGTGACATTCTATACCGATTTTGGTTAAATTGGAACAGGGATTGGAAATAAACTTGTGTAAGATTTCTGATTTTGATTGACCAATTCTCAAATCCTTAAAAGATCAATGTAAATTGGGTATAGTGAGGTAAAGACAACTGATTATCTTTGAACAACTAGTTCACTTACTGGTGATTTTGATAGTATCCCTCTGTTGATGCGTTATCCAATTTACCTCTTTCAATTTATTGCCCAGGAACATAGAATGTCTAAAATCAAATGTTAAAATCAAAGTGAGAATGACATGATTTTTAAAATGCCTTTTTACCAACAATTAATTATTATGCATTTTGTTTAAGATTATTCATACATTCATATCATGTTCTATAACTTTCATGGATGATATAAGGCATAGATGGATTCAAATTTGTTGTAATAGTATCAATAAAACAGAACCTACCCTCATGATATGTGACAGTAAATGTTAGTGGATCGTTCGGAGATTGCATTTTTGCTTTTGTAATACAATATTTTTTTTGAATTACAATATTTATAAATAATTGGAGAGTTTGAATTATCAAGAGTAACATAAAATATTGTCTTCAGCTTTATTATCATTCAAGTGTAAAATAAAAATGTTATTAATGAATAATTCTATGGGATGAAAAGTTTTACCAATAACACAAATGTTCATACATGTTTTTTTATCTTTCAGCTCCTGTGCTAGCAACTTACTGTGGTGGTAACATCCCTGCATCCATCGATACATCTGATGCTTATGCTTACATCTTCTTTGTCTCTAACTCAGACTCTAATACTGGATCTGGATTCTCTCTTCAATTCACTGCCAGTCTAGAAGGTTTGTTTATCAGGCACATGTAGATTGGGTGTGAACAGGCATCCCCACTATAAATTGTTTTTAGATTTAGAAATTTTTCTTCAGTTTGTGCATTTTTGAGTTGTTTTGCAGCCTACAAAACTTGACTGATTTTTGTCATCTTAGGAATTCTAAATACCTTTAGATAAAGAAACATACGCCGTCTTCATTAACACATGTTGTTCTCGAAATTGTTATTTCTCTCTTTATTTTTTAACACAGAATGTGGAGGAGACTTGGTATCAGCCACAGGCTCTTTCTCTTCACCCAGCTACCCTAACCAGTACATGCATTCTAGGGTGTGTGAATGGCGTATCACTGTTCAGATAGGTCATCAGATCAATCTCTACTTCAGTGACTTTGATGTGGAAGACTCCTCGACTTGTGCCTTTGACTCTGTTAAGGTAATATTCCATTCACAATCATATACTAATAATCTTAATTGGTATAAATCTCATGAAATATGCGTTCACTATGTCTGTAAAGGGCTTAACAGATTTTCTAATAAACTAGTTGAGAAGGCCTGCTCTACATCAAAGAGTTGTGGAGTGAAATACATTGGACATTGATTTTGAAAATGTTTGATATAGATCAATACCATAGCCTGTAATAGAATGATAGAGTAATACCAATATGGGTCCTTTCTTCCAGGTATACAATGGTCTAGCTGACAACTCTCCTCTGCTGAACACCCTATGTGGGATAGAGACTCCAGACATGATCTCCTCCAGTGGTAACACCATGCGAGTCGTCTTCAGTACAGATGGTTCAGTTGCAGGTCGAGGGTTCCAAGCTCGCTATGACTCTAATGATGCATCAGGTAAGGATGGCTAATGAAAATGCAGAAGATTTCTCATTAGAAAAGAAGTTTGTCAGACTTAATTCCTGGAAATCACATTCACCTAAAAGTCTGAATCATATGAGACCCGAGGCAATAAATACTCCATGATCTATTTGCTACATTAGCTTAATTCCTAACTATAACTCTAGACCTCACACTATACAGGGCTATATGTAAATGTAGAGATGAGACCTAAAGTTTATGCAAACCCTTGCCATTGGCTCTTATATCGTGAATATCTCTTTGAGGCCGGCAAAAAAAAAAAGTTTTTAACATGTATGGCAGCCAGATGGAGCAATCTGAAGCTTTTGTCATGTGACCATTTATGTTGCAAACTTGTTAGTACACCCTCAAAAATGTAATTTAGATATAAGGTGAAACGTGTTTTAGCAACCACCTGTATAGAAAGAACCCCTGTCTATAAAGACCACATATTTTCTTTCATTCAAAAGATATTTCTTATTGAAGTGTGTATTAAAGAAACCTGTATATTAAGACCACCCCTCTCGTCTCCCTTGAGCAGTCTTTCAATACAGGTTCCAATGCAATCCTTTATAATCCTTTTGATTCTTACAGTGTGTGGAGGTCAGCTCACAGTCGGGCCTGGTGGATCAGGATATATCTTTAGTCCTCAGTATGGAATAGCCAACTACTCAAACAATATCAACTGTGAATGGACTCTTGGAAACTCTGCCATCACCAACAGCTCCCTCTATCTTACATTTGAAGATGGTTTTGATCTGGAATCTAGCAACCCATGCTCCTTTGACTATCTCCAGTTGTTTGAAGGTATAGTATTCCTTTTAAGAAACTTTTATTTATCTTATATGTCCAAATATGTGATAAACGAGTTGTATTGCAATTATGAGATTATAAGAAGTTTTCCTTTTTTGCCCATTCTTCTTGTGAGCAAGCATGACGGCTCAGTGGTAGAACTATGCTGCTATAATTTGGAGGTCCTGGGTTCAAATTGATGTGATGCTCATACAATATGATGTTCCAACGCCCTCCGGTTCTTAAATCCTTGGATCCTCTGTTCACTTATCTACAAGTGCATATTTCCTTTCTTAGAAGCCTTGTCAAATGGATTGATCATCATAATGATGATGATAATGATAATAATACCTATAGGAATGATGATGATGGTAAACACATTTGCTGTGCTCTCTCAATCTATTTAACTTTTCTTAGCCACCGAGTATATTGAAATGAGGGATTTATGTATACATGGATGTGTCTGTGAGAGAGAGAGAGAGAGAGAGAGATAGAGAGAGAGAGATTAAATATATTCAATATATTCAAGAAATCATTGACATTGATATTGTGACATGCCTGATTGTAGGATCTGATAGCAGTGGAGTAGAGTTGACAAGGTTCTGTGGTAGGACTGCTCCTAATCCATACTTGATCCCGTTCCAAACCACCTTCCTGAGATTCAGAACAGATGGTAGTGTGGTAGGAGAAGGATTCAGAATGCAATACCAGGCCTCAGGTCAGTTCCCTTCTTTTAAAGTAGCAACCCATCTCAGATCGCAATGCATAACATTATTTCACTCTGTAAGAGTTCATGTGATATGAATAAATTATTAATAATTGAATACTGTTATAAAGTTATGAACTAGTTTTGTTGTACAACAATGTTCGCCATGATAACATTTGAAGCATAAAGAGTCATTCATAACCAAAATATTAAGCTGAAAGATAATTTATGAATGTAAATTTGAATGTACTATTGAAGACAAGGCCTGAACACAGCAGATTTTGGATGTGAGATTGTAAAGGAAACTATAGGTTTGGTAAATGTATTTATCATATTTCTTATCTCTTATCAGGAGATCTTGATATATCTTAGTGTATTGTATAATTGAATTTACTAGATTCAGTGACTGAAATGATTATCATTTTCATCTGTGATGAATAATACAAAAATAATTCATCTTTGTGTTGTATTTATATGTTCCCTGTGTATGTATGTTTTTTAGTTATACACCTTTGCTGCAGAAGCACATATATCAAAACTCTTCCTGTCTTATTTTAGGTTGTGGTGGAATTGTGTCTGGTACATCAGGTGTTATTACCAGTCCTAACTTCCCTAACGACTATAACCATGATGACCATTGTGCTTGGAGGATAGATGCTCCTGTTGGAGAGACAATTACCGTAAGTTGCTCATTACAACAGCAGATAATAATAAATGGCACATTTTGATCATCAGTTTTGTCATGATCCTGTTAATGTGTTTTCTAATGATGAAAGTGGGTTGTACGGCACTGTGACAATTGCCTACAGTCAATATCCTGCTATAACCAAATGCATAACTCAATCCTGGACCCAATACTGTATGTAAACTTAACCCTAAAGCTTTACTATTGGTTAAATAAAGCTCAGAGGAATTTTTGCAGGAACAAATGTTGGGCCACTTGAAGATAAGCTACAAACGGAAATGTCTTCGTAAGCATATTACAGAATGGTATTTTACAGAATGGTATTTTACTTTTAATATTCAATTTTTTTGAACCCATTTATATTAATGATTTCTATCTTCATTACCCATTCTCTTGTTACATTTATTAGAATTAACAGCCAAATGCACCCAAATAGTACCCCTGAAAATTTCTACTCCCAAATAGTACTTTTATCAACAAAGAAAAATGTAGAGCCATGCATATTGAATTAATTGAAGGTACACTGTGAGGGTTGATATTATGAAAGGTTACACACATCCATAAATCTTTGTTTCTCTTTTGTCTCTCTTTTTTTCTAGTATACCTTCACATCCTTCAACATTGAGACTGATCCTAACTGTGGTTATGACTACCTGTCTGTGAGAAATGGGGGTTTCCCTAACTCACCTCAGATCTCTGGTCAGTACCCCCTCTGTGGCAGCGTGGCTCCAAGCAGCTTCACGTCGTCTAGCAACCAGCTTTTTATCATCTTCAAGACTGATCAATCAGGGTCGGCTGGAGGATTTAGGATGGAGTGGACAACTGTCACTAATGGTCAGTTGAAGTAGAATTGGAATAGATTGATTCATCTGTGTCTAATAGCAATCTGACTTTTGTTGGTGCTACACAAGTTATATCACAATATACATGGACTAGCATTACAGTGAAATGCAGCAAAAGTAGGCTTTACAATATACAATGAATATATTCCCTATTGAATTAGTGGAGAGATTAAGGAATTGTGATATTATCAGCTAAATTGTTTACATTGGATGTATTGAAGTGGATGAAAAAGTTTGATATTAGATGTTTCAACATTTGTTTAAATAAGTTATCAGGATTAACCCAATGGACAGGTCATGATGGTAAATTGTAATATAACTATAAAAGTTGAATATGATTTTATTTATTCTGACAGAGCTGAATTTAGTTTTAGAATGTTGATAATAAGTGGCTTTTTCTTGTGACATAGTAAATTACTGATCAAGTAATTAATGAACTGTTTTAATATCTAACCTACGCTTTCTGTTACTATGTTAGGTTGTGGAGGTAACTTCCATGGGACAACAGGAAGCATTCAGACACCCAACTATCCTAGAAATTATGATGCGAACGCAGAATGTGTATGGAGTATCTTATCCGACGATTCTATGCATATAAATCTCGACTTTGACCCAAACTATGGCCTTGGCACTGGTGACACTATCGAGGTGAGGGGAAAATCAAAACAAAGTTTGTTGAAGTATGAGGATTAGTAGTGATAATGCAGTGGTTTTTTTTTTTTTAATTCATCAGATCTATTGTGATTTCTGTGTTTCCTAAATCTGGATGTAGCTATTTGAAAGTACATGTGTCTAGTTAACCTTTTGCAGGAGCACGGTTACAGGTTTATTAGATTCTCGATTATTAATGTCATATACCGTACAGACTAATATTTGTTGTCAGTGAGTCCTGTCCTACAGTATTTTGAATTGAATTTGATATCTGAGATTAGGTTATGGAGAAACATAGGCGATGTCCTTATGAAGATATTGTATGTTGCATATAAAAGGCATTGGATGGATTCATGCGTTATCCAAATTTTAATGCAGTGTTAATTCCTAATTTGATCTGTCTTTTCTCAGCATGAAAAATGAATGTCCTTTAGACATTTGATATCTGTATAATATATCTCGTGTTTTTCTGCACAGTTCTTTGATGGATTCAATGAGCAAGCGCCCTCTTTAGGGATGTTTAGTTCTTCATCTCCTGCTACCCAGGTATCATCAACTCACAACATGATAATGGTCAGGTTCCGTAGTGATGCTAGCACTCAGAACGTAGGCTTCATGGCAACTTGGACTAGTGGTACGTATGCCTTTTTAGATATTGTTGTAGAACTATGTTAGATATGAAGGGTAGATCGCATTTAATTCTTGTCCACACATGAAATTAGAAACTGCCTCAAAAAGCCCACTGGCAAAATGAAAACCATTTTATGTGTAAGTGAAATGGAAAAGTAGTGTGAATAAAGGCCCCTTAAATAGTAATACTCATTTGTTCACTTTTTATGATGCAGAAATATGAAGTGCATTATGCTGATGTTGTTTTATTTTGCTGCTGCATTATTTTTTCAAAGGTGGTTAATTGCATCATTTGTGAAAGAGGTTTAATTATTTGTTTGCTAATATATCTTTGGTTGTTTCTCTGTGTGTGTAAACTTGGTAAAGTAGCAGTGACTATGTTGTGAATATGACTTTATTGTGATGAGTTGTAGTATCTATGAACAGAGGTGTTGGAATAGGATATGTAAGGAAAATTCATGAAAAATCTCAGACTGTTGTTAATGTATGGAAATACATTTAATTTCTTGTAATAATCCATATTAAACATTCTCTGTTTTTTTAATGTGAGAATACATCAATGGAAACGGTTTGGTATGTGTTTATGATCAAGGTGATAGCTCGGTATATGATGACAAAGATCATCTGTGTCAAGAGATTTATTGGAATAGCATAGTTTAATGAACTGGTAGTGTCTCTTATTATAGAATATTGCATGTGAAATGAATAAGTATTATTGATTCTCTAAAAGTCATGTAATACCGGTACTCCGAAGTATATATTTATCCTTGTTTTTATTTCATTTCTGAACAGAATGTGGAGTAGAATATATTGATGTTGGAGAAGGTTTCATCAGCTCACCTGGCTATCCAGACACCCAGTACTCTAATAATCTCAACTGTAGCTACAAGATAAGAGTGGGTTCAACTGTTCCTCTTGTCATGAACTTTGAGGATCCCTTCGATATTGAGAGTAAGTGTTGTGGTTGAGGTTTAACTGCGAAATTACATGATAGAATATGATAATGATTTATTTCCTAAGGTCTGAAGTTAGTCATTGTTATGATGTGTTATTTTTGTTGTTGTTGTTGTTGTTTATTAGTTTGCTTGGAGTATTTTTTAAAGGAATTTTTGGATAATCAGCCCAAATTAAGTTACAAGTAAGTTTGTCTTTTTTATGTTTCCTTTTTCATGGCAATTTTGAAAATATTTACCAACTTTTATATTCTAGTTAACAAAACTGTATATATACTGGAATAATGCCATCATGAATTCCCATTTTGCTAGCCTCTTTTGACTAGGACTGAATCCCCGTAATTTTGATATTGAGAGTGTTTGGTTGAGTTTTTACAAATAATAGTAATATAAGAATATAATAGTGAATCAAATAAATAAATGTTGACATTTCTTAGTCTATTTACAAATACCAATTAAAGAATGAATGATGATAAAGAAGATGGCTCTTTTAGTGCTCATTAAGAAACCATTTGATTTGAATGTTTTTATTATTATTTCCTGTATCATGTTTTATCATTAGGTCATGGTACTTGTGCCTATGATGGATTGAGTGTGTATGCCGGTACAGATAACCAAGGCACTTTAATGGGTACCTACTGTGGAACCACTAAGCCATCATACTTTCAAGTCACAGGACCAGTCTACCTCAACTTTTACACTGACGTTAGTGTTACTGGAACAGGATTCAAACTCAACTTTGAGCAAGGTATTCATTCTTTTTCAGTTCATTGTGTTTGCCTTTTTTATATTTCTTAAATACCTTTCACAATGATTTAGAAGCTAATAGAAATGTCTCATCGAGGGTACAGTCACTTTATGGATTTTTATTACAAATCTCTATCAGTTTTTTTACTTGGTACATAGCTCATACTTAATATTTGAATATGTTCTCCCATCAGTAGGACTTTGACTTTTACCTTTATGGAATGCATTATGAAATTTACCCTTCTCAACAGTTTCATTTAACATAACCATTACTCCAAAAGATACATGTATGCAAAAGAATTTCATGAAGTTCTTACAAGCATCTTCATCCATTTTTTCCAAAGAATGTTCTACAGGTACTAATATTACTTTGTATGATAATCGGTATTTGTGTATTATTACAGGTTGTGGTGGAGTTTTCACTGCTGATTCTGGTCTTATCACCACTCCGCCCCACCTGACTGCATACAAGAATGATCAGAACTGTACCTGGCTTATTACAGTAGACTCAACCAAGAATGTAGAATTCAAGTCAGTTTCTATTATTTTTTCATTATTTTTGTAACTATTACTTTTACTACCATTATTATAATTGTTTTGTTTTTTTTGTCAGTTGTAGTAGTTTTGGTTCGTTCGTTCGTATCTCCTTAGATCAAGATTAATGTAATCTTGATCTTTGGAGTAGTTGCTACAACCGGCCGTGTCAGACACGTTGCCCCGGGGTGCGAGATAGGACTCTTGTAGCATGCCCCCATTTAAAATAATCGTACAATAACAGTTAACATTACATTTGATTAATAGTATGAAACTATTAAAGGTAAAGACCAGTATTGGCAACGCCCCAATTTCAAAAAATGAAATGGAAGCTCTCATTACCAATCATGTGAAAGAATATGTTTTGACTAATACATGATGATAAAAAATTTGCCGGGAAACCGCCTACTAATTCATATATTTGGTAAATTGGTTTCTCTCTTGGTCTGTGAGAGATACAGGGTAGTCCCATATACATCTTTCTGTGTATAGTGCTTGTAACTTTACGAAGAATGGGCCAAATTTCTTATCATTTTGATGATTCCAGAACCTTGCAGATGCTAGATGCTAGATGATCAACATTTTCTGATTGATTCCACAACGTTTCTTTCACAATGCAATCGCATGACCATTACTGGTCTTTACCTTTAAAATCACTCTCATGTTACGGGAAAAATATTGCATATTTATATATATTATGAATCAATTGATTTGGTCGATTCAGTTCGATGGCACAAACACGGCACTACTGGACAGAGATTCTAATAATTACAGAGCTTGGTCTTGTTGCTCTGTTCGCCAGCAGTTTAAGGACATGGAATCCCGCGGCACATTACTCACAAGTAGTTTTGGTGGTAATTAATCATCTGTGCCAATGGAAAATAGCAGATAGATGTATGAATGAACTCTCTATGAATTTGTTTTGTTTTTGTTTACAATTTGGTAGGTTCCTGTGAATAACAACATGACATTCTCACACTCATGACAACATTACATACCCACTATTACTATACCAACATCACATACTCCAAAGATCAAGATTACATTAATCTTGATCTAAGGAGATACAAACGAACAAACTATGGTTGTTTCTCTGATAAAATGGCTTGTGTGGATAGATGGATAGAGAGGATATCTTCCAGATTGATACATTTTGTCTGGTGGAAAAATCCTCTATAAGCAGCCCATACATCGTTTTATTTGATTTATTTGAGTAAAATGTTCTTGTTTGTTTAATAGGAGAGAACTTACCTGCCAGACACTCGTTATAAAATGTGATCTGTGTGTTCCTTATATTTCAAGGCTATAAAGTACAGAATTCAATAGTCATCTGGTTAAGATCAGAAATTACGAAGCTTATTCTTAATATTTTTTTCTCCTCTTGTCTCGATTTGCACTTCAGATTCGACACATTTGAAGTAGAATACCACACTTCATGCATCTTTGACTTTGTGCAGCTATTTGACGGTACTGATTTCAGTACACCCCTTACTCAACCTCTATGTGGTTCAACAGTTCCACAAGGCTTCTTCTACAGTACAGGCAATTCCATGCTTATCAACATGGTGACTGACTACTCGGTCACTCTCGCTGGATTCTCAGGAGCATATCTTGCTACCTATGGTAAGTTTGGTGGAATTCAGCATGGAATAAGCATTTAAGAATTTTGGTTTTCATTTCATAGTCTTCAAGGAGAGTCCTAAGAAGTGGTATGTTGATTGTAATATAATCAGATTTTTATTCATTTGCTCATCATATAGTTTGTTCGCAGCCACAAGGGCATAAATTTTGCATGTGTCTAGTTTCGTCCAGACTTCTCAGCTATTTTTTCATCAGGTTTTAAATAAGAGGGCATTTGACGAGCAGATATTTTCAAAGGCATGTTTCTACTGTAATATTCTTCCAAATAATGAGAAAGCTCACAAGTTAATTGTTATCTTTACCAGAACTCAGTTGTATGCAACCTTCTTTTTATATTATTGACTTACCTTGTCTACAGGACCAAGCCAAGGATGTGGGGGAACAATGATGGCAGCATCAGGTACCATCACAGACTTTGACATTGATAACAATGGACAGTATGAGAACTCTGTGGACTGTAAGACACAGGTCATTCTACCGGATATCAACAAGGCAGTTCGTATCAGCTTCACTGGTTCATTCAATATCCAGGACTCAACAGACTGTGTCAATGACTATGTGGAGGTATGGGATATTTCCCTTGTACTTTGTCTATTTGGAGCCAGAAAGATGTTAATTCATAAATGCAGAGTTAATGTCCTTCATGCTCTAAATAGACAATTTCTTTTTTCATTGTTATATTGTTGAAAAAATGAAATGGATGGTTGAGTTTAACATCTCTTTTGTCACACTGTATTTATTTCCCACTACAATATCTATTTCATTTTTTTTTTCTTCTTTTCTCTTTACGGTGTCATTTTATGCAAATTATCAAGGAAGTTTCTACTTAAAACTGTCAATTTATGTTGAAATAAAAATCATTGTGTAGTATTAATGTTATATACTTAAAAACAGGATGAGATTGAGTACATATTTTTAGTCAATTTATGTGCAAATGTATAGAAGTTAGTCAATGTCGATATTGTTATGATTATGTAAAATCTTCCTGTATTTATTCTTTGTTTGGCCTTTTTACATTTTTTATATAAAAATTTAATGATTAAAACCATGATTATATGACATTGTTACAAAGTTGTATACATATAATATTCATGTTCATGTCTGAATTCATTGAATTCATTTGTAATTCACTTCTCATTCTCGCTCTGTCTCTCTCTGTATGGTCAACCTAAAGATCCATGATGGGTTTAGTTCAGCAGCTCCCATGGTTGGTCGTTTCTGTGGTAGTACTGCTCCTGATGATGTTACCCTATCAGGGAACCAAGCGTATGTGGTGTTCCATACTAATGATGCTGTCACCAGCTCTGGATTCACCATCCAATACTCATCTGTTGATTGTAAGCATGCTTCGTCTGCCACAAAACAGTCTCATCTCATACTTGTGCTTAGTTATCAACCTTTCAAGAGTAAAATATTGGCTTAAGATGTTGTGTTACATTACTAAATTGGGCATAAATATAAAATATCTATGGATACAACTTTAAGATAAGGGAAACCGCTTCTAATTCTAATAATAGTTGGATTTATAAAGTGCCTTTTCCAGAGGGTGCAAGACGCTGTTCCTTGGTCTATAAACACATTAAGAAGAACCGTAGAGGTTGTTTACACATGTTTTTTTTTAAAGTCAAGTGAGGTATTTTTCTTAGAAATTTTGGTAGTTTATTCCTTATGTGTGAAGCAATGGATTGGAAGGATTTAAACCCAGCCTGTTTTGGGGGAAGGGAAGGAGATGATGTAGATCAAGTAAACTGTAGACCTACCTAGTCCAAACAAATTGGTACACACTAAGATCTTGAGCAGGCTTTGATGCCCACAGCAGAAGGGGTGAAAATTGGGATCATTTATATTGTCACATGGATGTCTCTGAAATACTGCAGACTTGACTTATAATTGGGTGAGAGGTTCAAACACTTTACTTTTATAGATGCAAAGGTTTTGGGCTGGCTGCTGTTGTAGCACTATTGACCCTTTGCAAGACTTTAATCTAACTTTGTCACTCTCTACCCAGATGTTAAATGGGTACCTGGTTGGAAGGAATCCCTTGAATGCTGTGAGTGCATATATGAGTAGTATGGGGTGATATTGGAGTGCCTTGATCACCCTTGTATTGTGATTATGACCGCTGTAGTAACCAGTATTGATGTTATTACATGATTATTATAATAGGCAACACAAATTTGACTTGATATCTTCTGGTTTGTATATTTCTTGACAGTACCATGTGGAGGAACCTTGTATGCAACCACTTCTGCCCAGACCATATCATCTCCCAACTATCCTAACAATTATCCAGTCAACCAGCGTTGCAGCTGGACAATTGATGCAACCAATGCAACTAACCGAGTCCGACTGGAAGCCACTAATTTTAATGTTGAGGCTCAGGAAGACTGTTCCAATGATTACGTTGAGTTTAGAGATCTACCTGTGGTAAGTTTTTATTGATGTCCTTCAATGTTTCATGAAGAGGTGTCCTGGTATTGTAGATACGCCAGTGGACTGTCAATCATGTGGTTTGCCATGTGAGTCCCAGCCTGCTACTAAAGTCCTTTGGCAAGACTGAGAGTAATGTAGAGTAAGTGGGTGCCTGATAACAAGTTATTACTTGAATCATTTCAGCACCTTGGGGTTAGCGGCAAAGCCAGGGTAATAAAATTACTTTGTAGGCACTTTGAGGACCTCCTGGGAATATGTGTGCAGTCTAATTGTAGCTAGTGACATTCTTATGAGGACAAGTCATACCAAAATATAATTCCTGAGACCTACCCAAGTCAGTTTTCAAAGAACCTCCCTAAAGATGTCCTGATTTTGTAGACTCCTGTTACACTGTACATTGTACTTGCTAAAAGATTCAGGATTGGCGTGCAGCTATCTATTTTAAAACATCTTAGGTTGCACCATATCACGTAATCTGTAAACATGTGGGCCTTTGTAGCACTCCAATCTGTCTTGCATATAGGTTTATGTTTACTTCACTCTAAAATTATTTATCATTTGATCACTTTACAAAAGTGTTTTCTCTGACATTTTGGAAATGAAAATTGTTAAAAGCAGTTGAGAATTCCTGCAAAAGCTTTACCTAAAATGATTGATTTCTGAATAGTTTTGTGAACATTGGTTTCTTCACCATTGAATCCATTGTCTTCTGGGACCGAGTGGTTCCTGCCTATTATGCCTATTGGAAAGAGAGAATGCAATTGTCAATGTGTTAACTATTGTGAAGTCTTACATACATTATATAATCACTTTCAGTGTAGTGTTAGATTAACATTTTGGGGTTAAAACCAGTGGAATGTGGCAGAGAATCCCTACATTTAGCACTTTACTAGTCATTTTATTGTGAAGCTAATGATGCAAGCATTTTTCTCTGCAGGGATTGGATGGTCACGTATTGAGGTACTGTGGTTCAAGCCTCCCACCAACTTTTGATTCCAGTGGACAAACCGCCCAGGTGTACTTCTACTCAGATGCTGTTTCATCTACAACAGCTAAAGGATTCTCTTTGGAATATTCCATAGCAGGTAAAAAGAAGATTATTATCTATATAAGGCTTTCAAGTGGTTATAAATCAGTGTACCGTAAATCTCCGTGTATAAGACGCACTTTTTTTACCGTCTGGAAAATTGAAAAGTCAGGGTGCGTCGTATACACAGGTACAGAATATTTTGAGTCCTCAAAATGCAACTTTTTATTGGTTTTCAAAAATCTCTGTGTCTCAACATGAATTTCATAAT
>BEXV01000471.1:97019-112949 GCA_003118195.1 Hemicentrotus pulcherrimus | reverse complement strand
TGCTTGATGATATTTTCTCCTACAGATTGCAACAGGAATTACAACCAAACTCATGGCACCATCATGACGCCTGGATATCCCAGTGTGTATAGCAATGGCCATGACTGTAGTATACGTGTAACCAGCCCAGTAGGGACATACATCTCTCTCTACTTCAATCACTTTGATGTAGAGTCTCATCCAGACTGTGTCTATGACAGTGTAACGGTAAGCGGACTAGGTGACACGTAAAGGCACGAACGGTATGCTAAAGGGCGATTTCATGCAATGTGTCCCGTGCGACATCATACATTTATCCATATATTCCATCTGTTATAGAATAATATGACTATGACAGATGGTAGTGATACAAGAAAGCACCATTATTCAATTGTCATCTTAAAAGATTCTTTATTTTTGGATGAAATGTGGAAAAAGAAACATTGTATGGAATCAGCCATAACCATGATTTATTGGTTATATTACTGAATTAATACGTGTAATTTCACATACCTGAATACATATGTTGGTATGTACATCCATGTGCGTCCCATTCTCTTGATAACTTTATTTCAAGAACCAATTCCTGCCAAACTTGGGTCATGTATGTATCTTGCCGAGCCAATGAACTGATTAGATTTTGTGGTCATGGGGTCAAAGGTCACAGGGTTCATTGTGTATGCAAAAATAGCTTGTTATAACACTTTTCATTAGAATCGGTTGACGGATTACCATCAAAACCAGGACATGTTTGTATCTTTTAGAGCCAATTAATTGATTAGATTTTGGGTTCATTAGGTCAAGATCAAAGGCTCATTCATGTATGAAAATAGCTTGTAATCACGATATTCTGAGAACCTGTTAATGGATTACAATCACACTTGGATTTTTAAAATTGCTTCTGTTTTGGTTTTTAAAATCGCTCTATGGCAGAGGCATCATTTTCTCGTCAGTTTTTTTAGTTACTCTCATGTTGCTGCTGTTGTTGCTGTTGATATTATCATTCTTGATATTCTTGCCATGTATAGGTCTATAATGGATCAGATGCCAATGCTCCTGTGGTAGGCACATACTGTGGTGATATCCTTCCTCAACCTATCTTTGCCAGTGGGAATGAGCTTTTCATACGATTTGTAACAGATAGCTCAGTGACACGTGGTGGCTACGATGCCTCATTCACTTCATCAAGTGTCCAAGGCAAGCTTACTTTAATGCAATTTTTTGAAATTCTGTGGATTTTTTTATTTTTATTTGCTGGTTTACTGTCTTGTTTACATTGCAATGTATAGTTAGTCCAAAGCTAATAATATGGCAATTTGCTATTTGCCTTTCTTGTTACGTTAAGCAGAAACTGCCACAAAATAAATGTAATATTATGAGTGTTGTTAAAAAATCCTTATAGTATCTGCATATTTACACAATACTTAACCCCAACACATAGTGGAGGTAAGTTGCATGACATGAGATTTGTTGTCAAAGAATTTTTGTGTGAAAGAATCTTCTTAACATCTATCAAATTGGTGTCATGCTTAACCTTTTATAGGTTGTGGGGGGGGGGGGTAAGCTATGAATGTTGTGATATTGGTATTTGCTTGTTGAATACATCTTTTGGCAAAGAATCTTCACAAGAATTCCAACTTTAATAGAAAAGCTATTCTAAAAGATAGCCAAAATATCAGAGAAGCAGACTAGCTGGTGAATGTTTGAGCAAAAAGAAGAAAGCTATAACAGTTTTGAAAGTTGTAATCGCTTTAGTATGGAAACTTCAAATTGACTGAATCAGTAATGTCACTGTGTTGTTGTCCTTGACAACTTTTCTCTTTGCTCCCAACACACAAATTGATTAAAATTACAAATTTTATTTTCTTTTTAAACGACCTATAAGTATATTTATTATCCATAATGTATTTCAGTAGGGTCCCAATGGAGAAGGCACTAAGGAGAAAACAAAAATTAATGGTATTTCTGTACAAAATAGACAGGAAAGTCTTCCTTGAATATGTCACAACTCACTAATCAAATTGCCAATTGATATGCACATAAATTAGTGATCTTATATTTAAAACATTTGTTACTCTCTGATTATTGGTCCAATTTTTTTCGAACTTCGCCATTCTGTTTCTTTTATTTTTCTGCTTTCATACAAATGAATTGATCACAAAGTTTGGATTGCCCTTCATTGTCTAAAAAATTGGGATCTCTCCTATCATAACAAGCAACAGTTTGTGGAGGTAATTAAATCTCTGAAAGAATCCTCCTAACATGTAAAATCATTGTCATGCTTGACCCCCTACAAGTTGTGGAAGTAAACTATAGGAGTGAACATGTCAAAGCATCATCTAACGTATATCAAACCCTCAATCAATGTCCAACAGGTTGTGGAGGTTCGCTAAGTGGTCAGCACGGTAGCTTCACCAGCCCCATGCACCCTGCCGTCTACCCTATCAGTCAAACATGTGAATGGATTATAAAGGTTCCTGCAGGGGGGCAACCTGTTACCCTATCCTTTACCACATTCAACATAGAGGGCACCGAAGGGGTTTGTAACGAGGATGTGCTTGAGGTCTACGATGGTGCGGATGCCACGGCTCGTCTGCGAGGGCGCTATTGTGGAACAGTGAGTGGTTTTGTCCCTTGTCTCTTGTAATGTTTGTTGGAATGTTATGTCATGCTTAAGTGCTGCTGGGGTGAAGGAGTTACTGATGTTGTTGGATTTCATATCCAATGGCTTTTCTTTTGTGTGATGTGAATTTAATTTTTGTCTTGAATGTAGATCACAATAAAATATTCAGGATTTTTGTTCATGAATATCATTATAATTCGCTGATGACTGTTGTCAGTATTTTTATTGTATTCTAAGTGTATTTTCTTCTTGCTGTTGTCTCCCTTATATGTCTTTTACCCGTTTGTACACTTTTTTACTTTCATGTTATCGTGGAAAATAAATGAACTACCATATCCAGGTTACATCAAATGAGAAGTTATGAATATAACTTGTAAAGATTATGCACAGGAAATTCTATAACAGCAAAATGTTTAAAATGAAAATTTGTTAAGAAGTGAATTATTGGATGAAACAAATCAGTTAATACCCTAAACGAGGAAGGCAGATGTTTTATTTGTTTCATACATCCTTAATCAGATTTACTGCGCAGTAAGCTACCCTGGATCATACAGATAGTGGAAATGATGAATTATTTATTGTCTTGCAGATTGCAAATGATTGAATAATCACTCTGTTTTTTCAAAGCTGTAAAATGACTCAAAGATAAAGTTGAGTTGAACATTTAGTGTAGACAATTACCTAAGAGCAATTGCTACAGGAGATAATGTGTTGTTCAATAATTGATTGCTGGCTAGAGATAACTGACATATAGGTAATTAGTGGCAAAATAGCCTTAATCATTCTTGAATATGACTTTTTTTCCCTCTTCATGCAGTCGGCCCCTGCTGACATTGTAGCTTCAGGCAGGGATGTCTTTGTGAGGTTTACAACAAACGGACAAAACCCTTCAGGAGACTACCAATACACAGGATTCAGAGCTACTTTCGACAGCTGAGAGAACTCCCCTACCTACTAAAGGTAATTATTCAACTCATTTTGTGTTTGTGTCGAAAAAAATTCAACACTTTGCTATCTCAACATTCATTGGTGGCTCTTTGATAGACAGCTGACTATGCGCAGGATTGACGTAAAACATGAATAGTTGACAATGTCACTGACATTTCTTGATTGGGGACGCATGAAAAGAACAGCTGCTTTTCATGCTTACATTCAATTAATTGATTTTTTTTCACTTGAATTAATATTTCATCTAACTGTGACAAGATTTAGAAACAAGATTTTCTCTTCTTTGTTTTTTGTTTTGATAAATTCCGTAAAATTAAGGGAAATAGGATAGTATATAAGAGATTAAAATCATAATTCCTATTTAGGGTGATAGGTGTTATGATCTAATGAAGAACAAAAGTTTACATGTACCTGTAGCAAATTCTCCACAGTCATTTATATCAACGTATTCAAGAAAAATTGAGATTCATGAAACAGTTGAGCATTGCGCCTCGTTAGAGTTACTTTTTCACCTCACTTTGTATCTGTGTAAAAAGTTTGAATGGGAGGGGGGAGGGCTTTAATAGAATTCAATACTTGAAGCTTAGCTTGCGCTTGATAGACAGCTGATAACTCTGATGAAGAGGAAGAATGATCAGCAATGTCATTGACATCTCTTTATATCTTTATCTCTTTATTGCTCTCACATGAAAAGAACATCTGATTTCATGCTTTCATTCAAATAATTTGTTCATTATTTGCCATTGGCAAGCTAAAGAAGTGCTCTACTTTAAGGCGTTCGATTTATGTTAAGTAGGATGGTCAATGAGAAATTAAATTCAAGATTTTTCTTTATTGTGATAGGTGATGTTATGAGATCAAGAATGAAATTAAGCTAATTCTCCTTCTCTATTTTGTGTATCAAAATATCAAGATAACAAAGAGTAGTACAGATTATATTAGGAGAGATGGGTGATGAAGAGAGCAAGTTTATTTAGAGAGAAAGAAAGAGAGTATTTATAAGAGGGGGGAAATAAGGGGAAAAGAAAGGATGCGAACAATTCTAAAGTGCTAATTTTTAATGATATTTTTTTCCTTTCCTTGACAGATTATAATTTTTCTTGCAAGACGTTCCTTAATCAATGCATCTTCATCAAAAGTGAGAAATTTGAGAGGAAGGAGAATACTTGATTCACACATTCCCATGGTCTTCCATATTGGATCAATACTTCATACCGTCTGTATGACACTATGCATTTTTATATCGGTATTCTGTTCTCAGTGTGTCATATGTAGAGTCATTTTGTTCATGCTAATCAAATGCAGTTGTGAGAAGAGTATATGAATATGATTAAAGTACTATAATGTGGAAAATCGTTTTGTATTCATGAATAAGTTTTTTGTAAATGAAGTGAGAAAATATATTTAGATAGAGTGTCAAGTGTCTTCGTAAATCATTTACATAGATGTTTATCAAAGAATATATTAATGATATAGGATATGCATTCTGTATGTAACTTGTCTAAATGTGTGCTTCCTGCATGTAGAGCCTGTGGATCTTGTAATCAAAAGTTTAATCACATTTATCTTATTTTCGGTCGCAAAATACTTCCTCTTTTTATGAAAAGACTGACATGCAATTAGTAGATGCTAACATTATTCAGCTTCTAGTGTGCTTTTCTCCACCAACATGATATGCAAAACCATATGAATATTACCTTGTTAAAATTCAGTATTTTCAATGTATTCTCTCATATATGCCTTGTTTCAAATTTCTAGTGTGCTACATTTCTTCCAATCTGTACAAGTATTTAATGGCAAGACCAAAGTGTGTTTACAGCTGATTAGTCATTTTAGTTTTTGTATTTGAACTTTGATTTGGACATTCACAATCATTTAATGCATTATGGAAACCAAATATATAAATCCATTTTTTAAGAATATTTGTTTTTCTGTTTGTAGCTACTAGCTACTAATACACTGAATGCTAATGTTTACATTCTAAAGTACAAAATCCATATTTTTATTAAAGACATGTAAGTTGAAAAAGAAGAAATAAGTGATGTGGATATTAAAAAATATTCCTGGGGGTGGGTATTTCAGTTTAAGGTGAAATTTCTCAACACATAGATATATTTGATATGAAATCATTGAATTTTTCTTTAAGGAAATGAATTATATTGAATTACGTTGTAAAGAATAAATCATCAGTATTAGTGCCATAAATTGCCTTGTAATTCAAGTATGATTCTTATGCCAGAAATAATCAGTAAAAGTGTGCAGTTGGGGTATTATTTTGTACTTAATACGATTTCAATTTTAGGGTTTTTGTTTATGTTATTGAAAATGTCTGTGGGTGAATGACTTTGACTTGGGGGGGGGGGGGGGGAAAATAATTTAAATGGGCTCATTGATTGGTTGTTTTGTAGAAACTTGAAATACAATCTTTGTATAATATGAAAGACAATAGTTTATTTCAAACTATTATCTAAGGTTAACTCCCATTTTTCAAGCCTTTTAAATGAAAGAGAGGCTGAGACATAGAACTGGCAAGTGCATCACTACTAGATTAGTTCTTCATTAGATAAAAATTGATTTTATCTGTCAATCTGAGTTCAGAGTCACAAAATGAATAATCTCCCTCATCTCATTCCTATCGGTGTTCTAGCTAGATAAATAACATATTGGCTTTTTTCTGTTATTTTTGCTATTTGTTATGTAATGTCTTTCTAACCTTGTATCTTCCGTAAATGCAGTAGATTTTGAAGGATTTATAGAATAGACTAAAAACTAAATGCAACATTAACATGCAATGGGTGGGGGATTGTACAGTTGTAAATAAACAAACAAACCGTCTTTCTATTACAAAGAAAAAAAGAGAGAGAATTTATATCAATTAATTTTGCTGTGTCATCACTTAAACAAGTTGTTTTTAAGATATGCTGGTATTTTCGCTTTCAAATCTACTGTCATTGAAATGTTAACGGTGTTGTTGTATTTTGTTTCTAATACAAGTCCAAACAGTTAGATGCAGTTGCAATAATGTAAAATAACGTGTAGGATTTATCGCTTTATTGCATATGTACAAACATATCCAAAGTATTGCCCATGTAAAACTATAACCAACATTGTTCAAGAGGAGCCTATTATCTTAATATTCACATCCATGCTGATGTCAAGCAGATATTATCTTGTTAGCTGACCCCCACATGAGGAGAACACTCAATTAGAAAATTTGCTCATCAAACTCACACTCTGCCTAGCACCTAATACCTTTCTAATCCCTGTCCAAATGACCCAGTCTTAGTCAGTGTTAATTGGATTTATTGTGTGATCAGATTAACGAAATCAACAACAATGGAGAAGGTCTAGGCTTGGTCTCTAATCTGCTATAATCCCCTCAATATACCCTCTACCAAGAGAGTGAATTTGATGAGCTAACACCCTATTAAACTGTAACTACTAGGGTAGAGCTCTAATGGGCTGTTCTCGTCACGCAATATTGAGAAGTCTAGTGTTCAGACCTTCTCTGTACAGGTATGTATCTCTTTAATTGTATGCAGGGGTTTGGATTATCATGGAAAACATGATTTAATTTTTGTTTAAAGCATGTTTTCTAAGTTCTAGAGAGCAGACCCTGTTGAGAGCCAGAAGGGTGTTAATTCCTCCATGTTGAAGGATACTAGATAATGCCCTTTTAGCTCTCAGCAGATGAAGGAGAGGCCTTCAAATATAGTGGCAAATATCAAACTGTGTATCTCTACAAAGAGTGAATTATATGATTGTCCAAGTATCATAATCCGTTGATGATAACTGTAAAATGAGAAATACCTTATCCTCAAATGTCAAACTTTGTGACCATCAAGTATGGTGTGTACTGTATTCTCTCTTTTTTTTTAAAATGAATCACAAATGCTCACTGTATTCACTATTTGCGGTATCACATCTAATTTAAAAGTACTACAACTGTCAGTGCCTTCAAATTCAGTGGTTTTATTATTGAAAATCTTGACTAGTTTATTACAAGGTAAATGTATGAAAGCTTCTAAGCTGTGAGGTAAAATTATCCTATGTCCGTGTTACCTTGTACTATTTATATAAGTACACAAGTAACAAAAAACGTAATGAAAGTAAAAGTTTGTGCCAAATTTGTTCATCAGTACCTCGCCTCTTACTATGCATGTCTTTTCTACTATTTTTTAAAAAGATTTTGAATGTTCCAGAAAAAAAAATGTATTTTTGATAATGTATTGAATTGTATTGCTTCTCTGAAAAGTCTGAAAATGCTGATGTTAAATTGAAATTATAGTATGATATGTAGTGACAGTAGTACTTTTTTTGTGCTGATGATAAATGTGCTCTAATCTGATATTGAACACGGTGAGCAGGTTTTTAACACAGGAATGCTAGTTTACACACTTTGTAATAGTTCTTCATGTGGATGTGCTATAGTCTGTGTGCATTTAATAAAGCCTCTGAAGATATCTGGAAGTGATCAATGCTGTTAAGGATATGAGTTTCGTATTGTGAGGAATAGTTTTACCTTCAAATTAACAAGTAGTTTAGTGACTCCCTCCCGAGGTTTGTTGTCATTTTTTGTAATCTCCCACATTTAAATGTTTATTGATCATCAACTTTGCATGTTTGTTTGTTTTATGTTTGACATTGGGATGTTTGTTACCTGTTTATTAGTAGTACTTCATTTTTTGGAAAATGCAAATGCACAATCAAACTTTGTGTCATTCTATTGCTAGTCTGCCAAGTAATATTCCAGCCTCATTCACGGGTATGTGAAGATGCAGCGTATTCCCTTCGCTGCCTCTTTGTCTGATCTAGCATTAGTATTCATGATAAAATGGTCTTTGTATGTGTGTTTTCTATGTTACATATCAAATTTATTCAAAAAGAATGCTGTGAAAAAGAAAGAAAAAAATCAGTTCGTCTGTGCTTAGAATGTAGTATGAAATGTATATGATGAATTATTAAAGAATAGTAGTTTTCAGTTTTTGGAGAAAAAAATACTGCTTTATCTATTTTGTTTCATATTTTGCCTCTTTCAAATTCACTGTTAATGTGATTATTTCTATAGAATAACGTATTGGCGTTTTGGATTGAGGGTTATACTTTATGTAGGTCCCAATTATATCATCAGCATTTTCGTTGACAGTTGTCATGGTAATTTTATCGCAAACGATACAACGTTACAAATAATTGTAGACAGCTTTAGTGAGCCCTCAAACTACATCACTCCCACGCCTCATTAAGTCTTCAAAAAGTATACCCACTTACATAAAATGCTTTGATTTGTTCATTCCTACTTTCATTTTGTCATTTTTAGTGGCGGAGACTATAATAAACGCAATCGCGGTCGTACCAACACTCCGTCTATACATCCCCTTGCGCTCCGCCCGAGGCATTTGATGTAAGATATATTTGACACATTTCTTTCCAACATAATACTTGTTGTCTCGCGTCTAGTTGGCAATATAGGGACGTGTCTTTTCCTCACCGAGACCGTGAAAAGTGGTAAATTTTGAATGGGGAGAAGCAAATGAGATATCTACGGTCGATACACCACGCACTTCATCAATTTTTAAGTTTGAAGAAAGGGTGTAAGGGAGCTCATCGTCATTCGGCTGCTTATTGTAGACGCTAGATTCTGGTTCATGCAATTACTGGTTGGGCTGGGCTCTTGTAATTTTCTTCCTCACCGATCTCTTTTTTGTTTGTTATCCACCCACACGAATCTATCTCTCTCCTCACGCTACGCCCCTATCTCTCTCTCTCTCTCTCTCTCTCTCTCTATCTCTCTCTCTCTTTCTCTCTCTCTTTTTTTTTTCCTCTCTATTTCTCTCTCTCTCACACCCATGTCATCTCCTCCTCTCTTCCTCCACACCTTCTTTCCTTTTCGTTTTTCTCCCTCTACCCCCTCTCTTCCCTTTCCGATCATATCTTTCTGTTTTTCTTTTTCCTATATATCTATCTACCCCTTTATCTTTCTTTCTTTCTACTGTGTATTTCCCCCTTCTGTATGCCCTTCTTAAAATCATTTTCATGATAGACACTTTTTTTCTTCTTTTTTTTTCTTCCTCTCCTTGCCCTCCCTTTTCATCCATTACATTTCAAACAGTTTGCAAACAAAATTAGACAACAAACTATATTTTTATGAATGGCAGAGAACAAACAGTTTTATTTCTTGCACAACAAAATAAATATATGTAACAATCTACAAATTAAGATGGCCCACTTACAAATTCAAGTACAGAAATGACAAGTTTTAACTTTATACACAGATGAACCATCATTATTGTCATATTAATGATTTGTCCTTATTTAAAAGTTTATTCCTCAACAGCAAATACCCAATACACACATTCATGGCATTCACGATGCGTCTGTGCGCACCTACTACAGTTAGAAAAATCATACTGTAATAGATGTCGATAAAAGCACTCCTTCGCTCATAAGCGCATACTATTATTTTAATTTACATTTATGAAACTCTTGATATTGGCCAATAGGATGAAACACTAACGCTTTGCAATTACAACCCATCTGAGGAATATAAAATGTAAGCTATAGACTAAGATGAAACGGTAAAGAATCCTAGTATAAAGGTAGCTTTGGGAATGACAATCTCCGCATAATATTCTTTTTCATGGAAATTTATGAAACTCCTGAAATAGGCAAATAGGATGAAACTCAAACGCTCTATTATTACTACCCATCTGAGAAATAAGAATATAAATTGTAGACTAAGATGAATCGGTGGAGAATCGTGGTAAGGTAGCTTGGGGAATGACTATCACCCGAGATTTGTGAGGGTGTGCACAACATTTTATGTGACATCCATCATTGAGCCACAAATAAACTCCTTGGGATAGAGAGAGGGCCAGCTAGGAAATGATTCTTGGTTTGTGTTAGTAAAATACTAAAGATGATGCCATGGGCTTTCCATCAAAATTATGTGAATATTGTCGAACTTCTCATTTATAATTTCTAGGTAGAATCATTATTTTTACCCCAATTAATGGAATTATTTTCACATTGATTTATTTCTAGAAGATTTAGGTAATAGTATTTTTTTAAAATCCTCTATGTGGGCATTTTTACCTGAATAGGGACCGGGGGAAAGACAATGAATTATTTATAATTATTGCATTTTCTTTTCTTCTTTTTTTTTGTATTTGTGGGGACGGTGACATACCCTAGCCCCCGCTGCATTCAGTCATGATTCAGTGGCTCCGCAATGGCCTCGTTACTGTGAGGCCCCAGAATAAAAACTGTGTCGATCAGCTATATTAGTGTTCTTTTGTGAGGCATTATTCCTCATTACTGTCATTTGTGACTTAAGGACGTAGGTCCCCTAGTTGATTAGCATGGTAGCTCACGCATGCTTTTGCAGTCACTCAAAACAAACACTCGCAAATAATTATTCAATAAAATCTGAGAATGTTTATTTTTATTTAGATCTATTAGGAATAAATCATTGTCAAAATCATTCCATAAATTGGGATGAAAATAATTATTCCATCTTTTTGACCAACAGTGTATGCGGAAAACTTTCCTCTCGCAATGTAAATGAGCTTGAAAATTTACAGTTAAATTTGGTTAATATTACTTAAAATACTTAGTGATTTTACTGGATAAAACATAAAATTCAATGGTCATATACATATCACTCTCAAAATACATATGTAAATATAGATATAATTTATTAAAATATGAATAGAAAAATTTGTACGCGGAACACTTATGAGAATCTTTAAAACTGAATACTACTATTCTTTAATAACTTAATAAATTGATATTTTCGACAGTTTAAATCTAGGATTTAAATTGTTTTAATTCCCCATAACGATCACACCCAGACAAATCGAAAGACATTTAGAATGTCTGAAATACGAAATTATATTTTCTGTTTCCAATAACATTTGGGCGTTTTCTCACTTACAGGCGTACGAGGCGGGGCGCTGAGGGCTGCAGCCCCGTCCTTCAAAACATTGAAATTTACCGATAATGTGCCTGTTTGCCCCTGTTCTTTACTCAGATAGTTCTAAACAGATCCTTGCTTATAAGCTACACATTATTAATAAGTGGACATCATTTGTAAGGTTATTTCTTATGAGAATCATGTCATTGAGTGCTTCATGTCATTCGACTGGTATTATGTCTATACAATGCTTACTCTTGAACACATAATCTACTATTCTATCAAATTTCCTCCAAACAACACATGCACCTATACAGATTATTTGTTTGATTGTTTTACTGGTTGAATTTCATGGAAGCATCAAGGGGGTTCTGTATAAAGGGAACAAAAACAGCATTCACTTTCCATCTTGTCATTCCAGGATGTCTGGTTTAATATCTTAAATAGGCAGCACCAATTATGTGGCGATTGATGATATGGGTCAATGAAAACTTTGAGACATGGCACAAACTCATATTCATTTTGAGCTGTTAACAAGAACTAATATCTGGCTATAAGGTGATCAAATCCTAATTCGTTTAGATTTCTGCACTTCTTAACTTGTTAACATACACCCGCGCGTTCTCTCTCACTCTCTCTCTCTCTCTCTCTCTCTCTCTCTCTCTCATTATCTATCTCTCTGGCTCTATATTAGTGTAAATCGTTGTCAGCGATGATCGATCGTTTAATTACGGGGCAGATTTTAAGAATCAAAATCTCTTTTGCTGGTAGGTTTGATCAAGATTGTATCATAAATATGTGTTGGGGTCCATCAGCCTAGCACCTGCGATCTCATTGCATATTATGCCTTGACGATGGCTCAATTTTCTTTTTATATGGAAACTTCATTATGTTCCAGACAGTACGCCTTAATTCGTTCTACATACTGTTCTCATTATGGAGGATGACAGTCAGTCTCTTCATCGCTTGATAAGATGATGTTTGTGGGTCATCTTTGTAGTTCTTAGAGTTCTTCTTTGTCCTATATAATTATGTACACACCCATTTTTCATCATTTACAAAAGAAACTACACGTACTGCATCGAATATGGGGTGTCTAAAAAAAAATATGCAATATGATTTTGATTTGCAATATCTTAAGAAATGACACTACCATCCACACTGAAGTTTCTTAAGAACAGTTATAGTGGTGTCCCGTAAGTTTCGAGTGAATTTTACAAGGGTTTAAGTTAAAACTACAAAACTAAGATTTTTATCTGAAGAAAAAAAAGACGTACCATTATTTTTCCTCTTCAAAATTTGCAATGACAACGCGTCCAGTATCATCTGTGCATTATAAATACGTCGCTTCTGCATTAAATGCGCTGATAAACCTTTCCATTCAAGTCATTCTAACTTATAATTCCTGGATTAAATCATCGTTGACAAATTTAAAATTCAATTACATTAAAAGATATTCATGAATATGTATTCAAAATCTTTTAAGAATAAAAGCAGAAGAAAATATTCAAAGAGGTTTTGAAACTATTGATGATTTACTTGTCAAATAGTTATGATGTGAGCAATGTACTGTAGGCTACAACTGAGGATTGTTTTTTTTTTAATTAAAAATTGTACTACTTACTTAGCTAAACACGTTGAATGACCTCATAAATAACAAAAAAATGATACTTCTTAACTCCCGTTTTGTAGCAAGAATTGAAGTTAATTTGAGGGTTTGCCATGAAATGTACAGGCGCATGGTACGATCATCGTCAATCATGCTATTAAACATGCTCTCCACATTTGAAAATGGTACGTCTTAAAATAATAATAGCGTTTTACTTTTCACTTAGATCCCTGAAGAATTCACAAGAAGATAAGACAATTTAACTAGAACATTATATTTTATTGAGAAAATCTAGGTACTTTTTAAAATGTGCCACTTGAATTTTCGTGGCATTTTGTAGTACCTGTATTATTCAGAAATACCCCCCGAATGAGTAAGAGTTTTGTCTGGGAAGAGATTAATATTTACAATTGTTATCAAATTGCAATCAAATATGATTATTACAAAGCTTTTCAACAGCTTTGCCGATTTACAAAGTTACACATTTTGCTTTGTTTTTGTATAAAGCAGATAATGTTATTGTGAGGTTTTGTAATCATAGATATTATAAGAAATTGACAATATAATTCTAAATATCACACACAGAAAAGTAGTGCACACAGAAAAGGATATTTGGGACTATATCAACAAAATATTATTTTACCTAAATTTTAGCCCAAGCATCTATTTATCATCATATTTGAATATCGTATATTTCTATTATGATACCTTTCCACGATAAGAAGAATTATAAAGCTCACTAAAAAATGTTCACCCTTACCAGAACCCGGAACCCAATCTTCTCTCTATTAAGTAAGGTCATGTTCCCATTCTTTTAGAAAACAAGTACAAAGAACGTAATATGAGTTTTGTGTCAAAAATAAATGTTCAAATCATGTTCATAAACTCATTTTTTTCTCGCAAGAAAATGGTAAATTAAACTTTTTCGTTTCCAATTAAAAGACTGGGACAAATTGGGAAATCTTTTCATTTTAATGATACAAAAATGTGGGGAGTCTATCAAATAAATAAAGCATACAAAGCGTTGAAATATTAGATTCCGTATTTTAACTGAAATAAATTTCAAAACATTACGACCTGGGAGATTTGTATGTACTAATCNGGGGGGGGGGTTAGATTTTATCCATATTTTGGTACATTTTACAACGATTTTCAACGGTTTTATAGGGTTTTAAGTTTTGAGTCGGGTAAAAAAGAGCAGAACTGCATTTTTGATGTCTATTTAATCACACAGAGGGAGTGCAGCTGGTGTACGTAACAACAAGGGTTGCTGTGCATCCCCATCATAACTAAATAGCCAACACAAACTAACCTTTCTTCTTGGTAAATATTATTTACCACTATAATGACTTGTATGGCCTAAGCTTAATCATTTCTAAACTAAAGGCATTATATTTCGATTTTGTCTCCAAAATATTACTACTTTCTTTTTAAACTAATATTTCATAGAATATAGTTAACGACAGATTGAGAGGAGAGAAAAGCAGGAAATAGTTTTTAAAAGACAGAATTTTTTCTCGAAAAAAAAAACTTCTTAGATATCAGTGTTGGACTAATTCGGATATAAAAAAATAATAAACTGCTCACAGGAAAGAATGGAATTTTTATTTTAACTCCAATTTCGCAATATTGAGGATAACGGCTTTTAAAGGCGGCCCCGGACGTATTGTATGCGACAATTAATTTTATTAATCACAGCAGAGTTAGTGTTACTCGAATTAATAGCTTAATTTTCACTTTTACATTAATGTAAATGACACCTTAATTTTGTTTATTGAAAAATGAAATTTAAATGTTCTGCACATTTTTTTCCTTCAAGTTAAAACAATAAAAAAATGATTATTTCAAGGATAAACAACATAAGGACCTAATGATTAAATCATTTTATAAGCGGAAAACAGCTCGATGAAAGACTTAACCTCGTAATGGTGCAATTCTTAAACTAGAACGTGATTGGCGAAGGATTCATGTGAAAAAAATGTGTAGTTTTTTAAGAAGTCCTTTGTCATAAAATCGACGCATTCCAGTCCTCAAAAGTTTGTCAAACAATCAGCAGTAGAAAAAGAAAAGAGTCCTTCCATTTTGATTTCCGCTCAAACTGTTGATAAAATAAGCTGAAAAGACACGAAATTCATTGATAGATAATTATAGGAGTAGCATCAACGGCTTTCGTAATTTATGAATAACATTCACAAATTTTCATTCATTTTATACAAAGTTTGTAGTAATGACGATGATAATGATGATGTTAATAATGATATCAAATAATATTTTTATTTCTCGTCGTTTTACCTATGTTTTCCCTTAAGTTAGGTTATCTATTAACGTGAATGACGCTTTTGCATTATTCCGTTTGATGAAGGTAAGATGAATGCATTTAGGCATAGTTAAAGGCTCTTTCTGCTCAGATGAACTCGTATAACAGGTCAATGCAAGAGCGCATCAGTGAAGAAAAATGCATAAAATCTCATTTAAATACGATAGTATGTCGGATACAGCTCTAAATTTAAAACTTTTAGTCTGGAACAGAATGAAAGACTATGCAGCAGTTTGGCCTCTGTCTTGATAATGTTGGAACCGAACAATAGGCCTATACTTTAAAGCCACAATACAGTTTGGTTTTAAAATGTGTCTATAAATCTGTATAAAATATATTTTGTTGTATATTACATAGTAATTTATTTTTGCAATCAATTGCATTATTAAGTAAGAGGTATTGCTATTTTTAACTTGAAGAAAAAAAAAACAGAGTGAGTCAAAAAAATGTCCCACTTTTTAAAAGTTGAATTGTTTGAAGTATAAAATATTCATAGTTCAAACAATACAACTTTTAAAAAGTAGGACAATTTTTCTGTCTCA
>BEXV01000471.1:67361-92429 GCA_003118195.1 Hemicentrotus pulcherrimus | reverse complement strand
CCCCCCCCCCCCCCCCCCCCATCATTGCACCATAAAATGTCGTGGTCTTGTGGATACGTCACCGGACTGTAGATCACATGGTTCGCGGTTCGAGTTCGGCCGCGGTACTAATGGCCTTCGGCAAGATATCAATCTACATTTTGCAAACCAACATCAAGAGTATTAAATGGGTATCAGGTAGGGGTTTATTATTTTATTGCTTTGAGCGCCTTAGGGCAGCTGGGCTAAAGCCTGGGTAATAATATACAAATATTGACTGGTTTGAGAGGCATGGTAAAAACTATTACCCAAGGTCATCTAGAAACTTTGCTGCGCCCCGAGACGAAGTCTAAACTCTCTTAAAAAAGTGTGCAATGCAAATTTAGCTTTTATTATTAGTGTATAGTAAATGTATTTAGTTTATGTGAATTGAATATAAAAAAACACAATTTTTCCTTCTTATTCTACATTATCTGGATATCGAATCTTTGAATTGCTGATAACTGCTAGTGACGAATCACATTACCTCTCGCACTGAATACCTGCGTGAATGAGACGGTATAAACGTGTCTGATTCATTCTAAAAGGTGGCTTCCAATAAAAATTACTGGTACAATTCTGAAAGAAAAAAACTAATTATGATCATCTCCCTCAGTCTCTCTCTCTCTCTCTCTCTCTCTCTCTTTCTTTCTCTTTCTCTCTCTCTCTCTCTCTCTCTCTATGTTCTAATTTTGCTTAAATTACAATTGGCGGCACCATTTTGATACTCATTGCAAATTAATTGTACCATTTCCCTAAACGTATTACATTTACTCTTGTTCACATCAGCATCAGATAGTTTAAATTTTTCTTTTTCAATCAAATTTTCGATTAAAAGCACAATGACAATGACAAAGATGGAAACAACTGAATATGCCCACCTATGTGTTAATTGTAGTTTAAAATGATGAGATAATACTTTGACATCCATTGTTTCCCTTTAAACTATCTATGACGTACAGGAAGACTGTTAATCACACTGTATGTACATCAGCTTTGCAAGTATGGCGTGTTACGTGAATGGATCTAAGGCTATACCCGACAGATTCTGGCTGACTTAATATCATACTACATCATATTCAAACTTCACAGTGTTTAATTGTAACCAATATAGTGGAAAGTAAGTGGTGGTGGTAGTAGTAGTAGTTTTTGTTGTAGTAGTAGTAGTATCGTAGGAGGAGGAGGTGGTGGTGATGGAGCAGGAGGAGGAGGAGGAGGAGGAGCAGGAGTGGGAGGAGCAGGAGGGGGAGGAGCAGGATGGGTGTGGGCGGGTAGGAGGAGGAGGAAGAGGAGGAGGAGTAAGTGTTAGTATAAGGGTAAGGGTATCTATGATTAAGGGTATAAGATTAATGGTGACGGCTAAATTCTCGGCAAATATCGTCCGACACCCCTTCCCAATTTAAACTTGTCCCCGATACTCCCCCCCCCCCTTCATCCGTCTATTTCTCAATTTGTCTGATTTAATACCTGGGAGACCTGGCTAGATGCCCTGAGGTGTGAATTGATCTCGTTCAGACGAGTGTGTGTGTTCTTTCACCTGCATGGTAGTCCGATTAATTAGAAACGCAAGTCGGTTGGCAACTCGTGTGAAATATACACGATATCCATTGATATCTCAAATATGACATGATTGGTAATTGATACAATTGCATCATAACTAATCTGATGATAGAGAGGAAGGGAGGGAGAAAAGAGAAAGAGCGAGAGAGAGAGAGAGAGAGTGGGTTGAGAAAATAATTGTGTATGATAGAGGCAGAGAAATAGAATTGATTGTCAGAGAGATGAGGAGAGGAGAAATAGAAAGAAAGGTATATAGAGAAAAGGAAGAGGGAGAGCAAAATAGGATATGTCTATACTGTTTATACATTGAGAGGGGAAATGGAGAGAGGGGAGATAGAGAAAAGAAATGGATCGAACGGGAGAAGAGGGAGAAATATGAAAGAGTAAGGAAAGATCAATACAGATGGAGGGAGGGAGAGAGAGAGAGAAGGAGAGAGAGAGAGGGGAGGATAGGTGGAGGAGGGAGATAAAGATAGAAATAGAGAAGAGGAAGAGGAGAGAGTGAGACAGAGAGAGAGAGTCATAAAGGAAGATCTATAGAATGACACCATCACAGACTACGGTAGAAAACGCTTCATAAGCACCGTCTTGATATTATTATTATTATTATTATCTTCCATACAAGCAGAAGAAAAACTAAATCAGGCTGACGTTTGACATGCCCGACATTCACTTGAGAAGACAGCCAGATAGCCCAATAGGATTTCCCTTGATTCCATAATCACCTCTTGTCATACATTTTCTTTTGTCCCGTAAAGTGTTTGTTTTATCTGTACAAAATTTGAGCTTGACTCTGACATACGCCCGCATCAAAGCATACAAGAGAGTCACAGACTCCAATATACTGTCTAATGATACGTCCATCTTTAGCGGATGCCAATGTAAACCAAACAGACTATATTAGCAAAGAAACATGAATGGAAATTTTTTCGGTTGATTGATGATGATCAAACCTGCAAATTTACTTAACGGTCACGTCATGAACAGTGATAGATAATAGGTAATTTAACAGCGACCCAACGTTAATTATAAAGATGTTTACAGCCATTTATATCGCGTCATCAGGCTACCGGGGAAGGTAGAAAGAAAACCTTTGTAGATTTATTTTCAATGTAATGTACTGATACTATACAGGGGGTCAACATGTAAGTTGAATTTCACGTGGAAAAACAACATGTGGTATCGTTCAGCATTAACAAATTGATATATAAAAGATATGTGGGTTTTTTTTCTCCTGTTTGTGAAATCTTTTCTTTCACTGCGATATTGTCCATTGTAGATTAGAATGTTAATCAATTCTAACATCCAATTTTAGCGGTTATTCGTGGATACCAAGGTTCTTGTTGATAGAGGCTATATGTCTATTTTTTTTCAATGAATTCATACACATTCCAACCAAAGTGCTTTTTTACTTGAAATCTTTTGACGTTATACCTTAATTAGTCAATTAGATATGAAAAGCAAAGTGCATAATTTTCGGAGTATACTATACTTGTCCCCCTATTTAGCTATCACATCATATCGACACTTCTTACTGTCAATAATGCATCATTACCAGAAATTCCACATACATATTTTTGGTTCTCTTTTTCCTAAAGAAATAAGACAAATCCAATAATATATAGTATGCCACCATGCTCATGATGTTTCTTACGTGCCTAATCTAATAATATACATACTCTCAAGGTTATTATACTGTGAAATCGTTCAAAAAATGCACGGCGTAAAAATCGAGAATCGTAACGATCAAGCTCGACAGAGTCGTTGATTGCTGAAACTATGGAAACCAAGTATTGATTGTAGTACTTCCTTTTCTTTGATTATAGCATGATCAGTCAATAGTAGGTTTTCTTGTTGCTGATTCGTTTCTGGTTCCGTTGGTTTCTTGGTGTTTTCATCCCTGTATGCTGTTGCTTTTCTCAATTCGGTGGTTGGATTGCCTGCTTTCTTACTTTATGTCCTAATTTAAACTAATTTTATTTTAGTTTAATAGAGATGTGTTTGAATTTACAGTTATCCTCTAGATGCATTATTTATCATTTTTACCTATTAATAAAGTTGAAATCAGAGTGTAGATCGGTTTGAAATCTACTGCCAAGAAATCGCAGGAAAGTTTCAAGTATTCTTACATAATGTTTAGTGTTGCTTTGTAAAAGAGTTGTTAAAGAATGTCATCAGTCTACAAAATTCCCCCTTATTGATGTTTTACCTGAGTTTATATACAGATACTTTGCGTTGCTATTAGCATTTCAAAACGATTTTTAGTTGTGTTATTTTAAAAATTTAAATATTGTACAATTTACACTGTCTCTATAAAACCTTGCAAAAGCATATGACAAGGCATGATTTGGAGTGAAAACTAATATCGTATTCCTGTGGTATGAATACCGATATCGAATACCAATCGTTTGAAAGGCGTGTTTTTCACCTGCCCACAAGTAGATCCCGATATACTGCACAGACATATGAGAAATTTCTTGAAATTTGTCACCGTGTCCGATTATAGTTAAGTGACAAACATATGCTTTTTACATCTTAAACACCTTACATATTTTTTCTGGGATAAATATAATCAAGCTAATAGATTGAATACGACTAAATACTAATGCTTGAAGAAGAAAAATTACGGTTTCATCACCACATAAAATGAGCGAGAGCGAGAGAATGGCACCATTCCCAGTATTTCAAATAAGCTCTAAATACAGATTATTGGTTTCTACTCTTCTGCCGTCTTGTATAGGTTGGTGCCATGACAAAGGTTGTAACCTTTCGTCGCGCCTTTTTAGAACACACAGATGGAACAGCTACAATTTCTTTAGGTCGGTGAAAAGTTTGTACATTCACTTTATCGCTACCACGTTGTAAGCTGTTTCATACTTTTTTCTGAAAGCGAGAGAAATGCTTACTTTTTTAAAACAGTGAGGTGGGACAAAATGCTCGCATCTAAAATTAATGAAAGAATAAATGATGTATCTGTACATGCCGCTTATCAGGGTTGTAACTAAATATAAATGGTACGTGTCAAAAGCTTTCCTCAATCAAAATGAATTACGGCGGGTGGGTTCTTTTGTGTAGAAAAACAATTTATCGCCGATCGTCTGTATGGGTTTACCTAACAGTACCGGTTACTTCGTTTCTATGGTCACCTTTTTGCCTGTTATGATTATCTTTTACATTGAGAAACAGAGTCCCTCACAATACTGATCAAATAATTTAGCAGAAACAANAAGTCCGTTGTGTAAATTCAATACGGGTCGACCTTTTTATTTTGTTATATGAGCCTTTTTTAGCACCCCCTCCCTTTTCAGCAAAAGTCCGGTGTGTTTAAATTAACAACGGGTAGACCTTCTTCTTTTGTAACGAGCCGGAGAGTTTGGGAACACGCATGGTATCCCTCCGTTCACAGAGTTGGGATGGGGAAGGGGGGAGAATCCTTCTGCCATTTTTCTATTATAATTTCCGAGGATTATAATGATGGGTTGGCGGTTATGTGTTTGCTTGTTTAATCGTGAACCTCAGCGTTTACACCAGCAACAACCTTTAATCTCATCCGGTATAATGCCCATCTCCATCTCTCCCTCAATCTCCATCTCTCTCTCTCTCCCTTTGTATTTCTTCTTCCCCGCTCTCTCCCTTTTAACTGTCTCTTTCTTTCCCTCTCTCTCTCTCTCTCTCTCTCCTGCCTCTCACTAATCGTTGTCTAAACTTACCCTAACTCTAGTGAACACTGTCAAAGTGCTTTGCGATAGTGACATCGGTAGTAAATTAACTTTAATTGGGAATTCCTTTCTATATGCTGTCATTCATCCTTATTCCGATGAATTTTGATTGATTAAACCACATCTCATCATTTGGCTGTTACTAAATTGGAATATTTCATTCTGCAACAATAATTTGATGGTATTATATTTTCAGTAAAGGATCGGTTATGATGAAAAATCTTTGATTGGGGTTGATTTCTTTAAAAAATTTAGGAGCACTAGTCCTTCGCTATATTGGACTGAATTGATTGTATCCATTCCCTCTTTCATATTCGCAAACAATTACATTAGACTAACACAAATATTTAATCAAGAATATGTACATATAAAGGTAATGACAGCATTAATACATTTAGGGTGATGCTTTAAAAAATATCTGTATACAAACATAAGTGAAGAAAAGTGTTGCATGTTCCTTAAAATAATTGACCTAGTTTAATAATGATATCTTTTTAGGGCATTGCCTTTTACAAGTAAAGGCAATTGAGTGTATGATGAATAATGCACTGAACATTGCAATGAATTGTTATGGAAATCAGGTCTGTCCACAAGTTTTGTTTCCATACATCTCTGAGACCTGTAGATATACTTCGAATAATTACTCTATATTAGTATTAGTATGCTTTTCGCCTTTCTCGCGTAGAGGAGTTTTAATGTACCCTTAATTTAAACAGTTTGATTATGAAGTAGCAATTTACGACAATTTGATTGGGTAATATTATTAATATTCCTTAACTGCATTGGAAACAACACCGAAGGAAGACACACTTATTTTTCGATAGATTGATCATATGGAAAATTCTTTGAAGTCTTTATTACAGCAACAGTTTTGAAAATTGCGTGTTGTGGACGTGAAACTGTAAAATTATTAAATGAAATCGAGTATGAGGAGTGGGTTGTGATAAATAAAGGCCGAATGTAAAAAAAAAAATTCAAGGAGGAGAGAGAGAGAAAGAGAAGTGGTAGATGTGTCCGTGATATTCTAAGTTATATCAAAATGATAATAAAGGTAATGGTAGATTGAAATAATACTTCGATAATCGGGACTTTTGTTATTTTATCAAAATCCTAATCCTAAAATATATAGATTAATATAAGAATGAACACGTATCCTTGTCCACATCTTGGCTGTCATGGAATTGCGCTACCTGAAATGGGGAACTACAATAGTGAAGTGTGCAATTATATTTATTTTATGAATAGGAAGGTAATTAAGCGTTTGCTACATATCATTCTGAGTGGGATTAGTTGAAAAGGTCTAAACAATATTGTAATCGGTAAATCAACTTTTACGAAAGTGGATCATTTGCATACAAATTGCTAGAATTTAAAAGTAAGTCTGAAAGTTGCATCGACTTTAAATGAATGTTTTTCAAAACGGGTTACCAAGGGAGGCATAATTGTTTAGGTAGGGCATAAATCACAGCATAGTTTTTTGTAATGCAAGGAAATCCAGCCATCTAATCGAATGGCGTAAAAAAATAGAAACACGAGAAGTAATGATATTTACACTTGATATTTAATCAAGCCATCAATCAATGAACGTACATTTTGCTGGTTGTAGGCCATCTTTGAATATCAATAACACCTGCCTCATTGTTATATCAAATTCATCTGTTTTATATGAATACATTGACATTACATATAGCATGGTATGGTCGATTCAAGTTACATTTATTTGGTGAGTGAAATTTTGAGTCGGTGGTGAAAAGTGAAAATTTTAATGTTCATTTTCCTGTTTTTCTTTTATACAATAATCAACAAGAATCACATTCATAAGTAGTTGATGACCTAAAAGTAATATCTTTAACATTTTTTTTTTAATTCCTGGTCGTTCGAAATAATTGCAATAAAACAAAATATATAGATCGTTAATTAACTAATGTTTTTTTCAGCAAAAATCAAAATACAAAAATACATTAAAGGGACAAAACATAATGCCTATTTTGTGCTTTTCCTTTTCATACCTATTATAACCGTATAAAATGTCCCTCGAGCAAGTTAGATGATTCGCCATAATAAAGATCGTTAAGAAAGGTCGATAGTCGTATCAACGTCGTATCTAGTATTTGTTTATGGCAGGTATTTTAGGACTATAATTTATAAAACTACTAATATTCAATTTAAACACATTGTTAATCAACCTCTCAGTTATGATAGTATTTGTACAGCTGTGTTTTTAAATCAATTTGTGTAAATATGACCGATCATGTTAACAGGTTTGTGCTGCGAGCAAATTAAACAAATAACTTATACGTTATGTTTCTCCTGTCTAGGTGTACGTTTTAAACGTTCATGATTTTGATAATAAGTAATAACGAGTATTTTTCTTTCATCCCTCAATAGGTTCTCAAATCTGGTATGCCTTTTTTTTTCTTTCTGTCCATTCGTTTTCTTTATTGGTTGATTAAATTATTTATTGATTAATTCTAGTAATTAAGAAATTATTTTAGTTGTTGTTGTTGTTATTCTCATTGAAATCATTATGTTAACACATATCATGTAGGTCATTCATTTCATTAATGGCGTTTCCGCAGTAAATAAGTTATGTATGTGGGTGTGTGTGTGTGGGTGTGGGTGTGTGTGCGGTTCCTTTGCGATGTGTGCATGTATGCATTGTGTAGGAGTGGGCGCATGGGTTCGCGTGAGTGGTGTGCGTGTATGAATCGTATCAAAAAGGATTACGAGTTGGCTTGTGGGAGAGAAGGGTACATGTGGGCGTGTGCGTCGGATATGTGCGTTATGATGTGTGTTAGTGTAATTTTACAGTCATTTAGATATCTGAATATCAGATATTGTTTGTTTGACAGCAATACTATTTTTCCTTCAAAAATCTTCATGCTATAGTATTCTCATCAGGAAGTTGCTTTCAAATAAAAAATGATTCGTCCACGTTGTATTGTCTTCTTGCCCGAAGTCATTATACACGTATATACGGTTAATTACTTCTCTAGCGTGGAAAGGGGGAATCATACAATCATTAAGTGGGTTGAAAGTGGGAGTTTTAATTTTTGGCAGCAAGATTAGCAAAGGAACCTACTTCGACTTGAAAAACGAAGCTCAGAGGGTTCAGGTAATAATTAATTATTATTTTAAAAAATCCTGTAGTCGTTCTTCTTCGATAAGACGAGCGGAAAGAGCGATTTTCCGGGCTCTTGAAAGCCCTGAAACGCGTACCTGCTTGTAACCTGTCAATTCCCCACATTATCCCTGTGACAGGTTGATTGGAGTAGGCTATGAACCCTCACACTGATCTTATATCAGTGAATGTGATCGGGGACCATAAGTGACCAATCAAATCAATACCCTCAGTGAAAGCAGCGCTAACAAAAAGCAAAGGATTATCTGGGCAGTTTCTTGTCCAATAACGTTGCTTAAAGGAAGAGCAGTAACAAAAACTAAAAATCCGCAGAAAATAACTTCTCCAATCATGTCATGAAGGCCATCTCATAAAAATCTGTATTTAAGTCTTATCTCTTCACGTGTACTTGGTATACTCGTTTGTTTATTTGGCCTTACTTATTGATGATTTGAATACTAATCTCTTTGGGAATTACTTTTGTATTTCGCTTATTACATTTTCTTTCTTTTATTCGGTTTAACAATGCACAATAACGCGTACATTCATGGAAGCCCTATACTCTTACTTTTAAAAGCAATGTTTCACACAGTCATGTCTAAATAGTTCAACATCGCGTATACTGCAAAACACTATATTCTGTCAATATCACATGTAAAAATGTAAAAGTTTTGTCTCTATTCTTATGAAGATCGTGGATCTTATTTTCAATACTTAAAGTATTACATTATAGTCATTATTAATTTCATTTTCATGCAATATAAAATCCACTTTCAGTCTTGTAAAAACTTTAGACAGTGGCGCCATTTTTGTCCCAAGGTAATTGCTAGAGGTTTTACATCTTGAGGTAACATGTGGGAGGTTTTTATATTTTTATTTTGTATGCCCCCCCCCCCTCCTTATGGTTATATTCATTCACTGATTATTAAGAACCAGATATCTCCATTCTCTTTTTAAGAAATCCAAATCCTAAGGGACTATTTTGGAATGTATTATAGGAGATGCTTACAGTTCCCAGCATGGAGAAGTAAATTCGCCTCCGCATCTCTTAAATACTACCTGTCCAAGTCCTCGAGATCACGGGCTTAAGATAGGGCAATCAACTCTCTTGGAAGAAAGGCTAAGAGTATCGTAGATGTACCTTCCAGCCTCAAAATAAAATTTTCACCATTTTCATTCATTTGACTGAAAATTATCCTCCGAATATCGATCTATAGTTTAATTAGTGATTTATGATTTGCTTACTACTACTTGGTGTTTAAGAAAAGGTACTCTTTGATTATTAGTATACTGGTTATACTGTATTTTGAACGAATGGAAGCGGAACGGTGAAAGAAGAGATTCTGAATTTTCAGACTACCCTAGCAACAAGTCTTCCATTAAAGCACTAGAAGAAGTGAAAGAACTTGAAGCGATGGGCGGATTTTCCTTAATCCGATATCTCAGACTAGGAGCTTATCGCGGTATCTATAGCACGCCCTAAAGATTTCACTAACAGCGCACTTTGTCAGAACTGCCAAAGGTAACAAGAACAAAAACCATTGTACTAAGTTTGATGTAGTTGCAAAAAAAATAGTGGATCCAAATCAGTTCTTTATTACAGATTATGCTAGAATATGATTGAAGTTTAGAAAACAAAAAACTTGTAAAGAAGTAGAATAGCTGCGCTAGATCTTTATTTTCTTGTAGAGACTAGTATTTCACGGTGAGAAACCTCATACTTGAAATATGGACTCTTAAATTAATAAAAAGCGGTCATGGGGCTAAACGAGATGTACAGCATTACTAGTTGTCAAATTTGTGATATATTTCTGTTCACTATAAATCGAGAAGAGATGATGTCATTAACGCTTTCAAAATGCTCTGAACGCCACGGAGGTATACTTTAATATGTGCACATTATCTATCTTGGTTTGTACTTCTATGAGGATTGAAAGTAATCTAGTTCGGGTTAAAATTTATTACTTGTAATTTCTCACAAGTATCATTTGATTACTCATACATCTCTAGTCAGTGTGGAGGTGTTGATTAATATATATGTAGGATAGATGGCGGGGATAATGAATCCATCAATTATAGTTCTTAATATCGTGTGAGTGAGAGAGAGAGAGGGAGAGAAGGGAAAATAAAGAAAAGAAACCTTCAACTACGAATGAGGTAGAATGGAGTTATTCATAATTACTTCTTTATAGGTTATACATGCAATGATTTAATTTCAAGAACATCCTCACACATATTTACAATAAGTGCAAGGGAAGTTAAGACATTAATTTGATAGTGAACGTTTAAGAACTTACTTTAGTGAGAGCTTTGGTGTGCAATAATTTCCTAAAATTTAAAGTCGGCTTGATTGAATTCTTTTTATCTGGAGATATATCCATATTAATGAGAGAATAGGCTTAATCATCAATGTAATTAGCTACTTATATCATCTGATAATTACCGAAAAAATAATGAGATTTATTGTTTGTATTTATATAAGAAATATCATTCTGTAACGAAATACTTTTCTTCTTAATAATAACAGTACTATAAACCCTATTCGGGTCCCATAATCTTTTGAAATATCTCAATATGCTATTATTCAATAACAATTTTGATTACACAAAACGAATTTGATAACCAAAATTATTCCAGAAATCGTGGCAAGTCTATTTTCAGACTTTTTATACCAAAAAATAAAAAATGTATTTTTTAAAATAAATGACGTACGCATTATTCAATTCTACTTTTGTTATTTGGTTGAGTATTTAGATTATAGATATACTGACAAGATCAATTAAAATGCAAATATTGTTTATCGATATTCGAAAGGAATTTCCTAGTGTCGCTGGAATTTTATATCATGTTTTTTTTTCTTCTTTATATTCTCGAGTATATTTTTCATCAACAGTTCCGACAGGTCGAGTAACTAGCCGCGGGTGTGGAGTCAGGGAGGGCAATATGGGTAGCTGTGCCCCAAATTGAATTGAAGAAAAGAAAAAAAATATTACATGCAATGTCTATACAGCTTGTGACATCTCGGATTCCTTTCCTAAATTGAGTATAAGTAATACAGTACATATTTTCTACATTTGTCCTAAATGAAGGCATTCATTGGCGACAAAAAGTGAAGATTGATTTCATGGTGTAGGTTTCATTTCACGAAAACAAGCTTGACACTATTCATTTTCGCTTCGTGGTAGGAAAATTAACAAGCCTGGAGACAAAACATACGGATATAAGTGTATAATATACAGTAAGAAAGAGAGAGAGAAGGAGAAAGGGAGAGAGGGAGAGACCTACGCATCGCTATAAAAACAGAACAATGGCAACATATTAAGTTCCATGTATATATGTATTGTATTGTAACAAGAATGTTTCACCAATAACACAAATCAAATTATATTTACAGCAACAAAACTACCAAAGGCGAGAGAATGGGACCTGACATTCCATCTTTCAAAGATGTCTTCAGAAAATCTATGTCTATTGTTTGCAAATTGGTCTGACAATATAGCAATGCCTCAAGTCACTTTTAAAAAGCACTTTAAAGTTCACGATTCACAATTAAGATGAAACTTGATAAATCATGTGGAATCATTGTGTTGATATAGTTGCCATGGTTTCAAAGTGAGAGAAAAGGGGTGCTAAGGTAGTGACTTCAATGGTAGATGTACAATTAAAGATAATCTGAAAGTTTGAATGAAAACAGACCATTATTAATGATACAAATTGATCTAATCGATTCCTTAATTCTCATAACTATATTATCACAATATAATTACATTTTAGGTGAATGAAAATCGTCATAAAATATTGACTGGGTGCTATATACCATTCCAGACATTCAAGTGTTGACAGATTTTTAAAAGCCTGTGTTATGTCTTAGTTTCATGGAAAAACGGTTGGGAAAGTTTTTAAATGGTTGGAAGAATTTACTGCTGGAGGGTGTCTCACAGTGACGTCATCAAAGAAAACTATAAATATCTTTATGGTATGAGATTTTTTTCAGTTTTTGCATGTTAGAGGGTTAGTACAGTTATGTAGAAGGAATATAAAAAGTAATATTACGTAGTTTATTCATTAACCTTCAACAATGTTCGAGTCACTTTAATAATACCACATTACCTCGAATCAAAGACTTAAGCGTATACATCTATCAAAATCCCCTGATATTCATTATGTAGTTTTAGGAAAAGTAGAAAATATTTACAATTTACCGCTTGCAAATCTAAAATGGCGAGGATATAAGATACTGAATAGAGTATATACTGTATTGATATATATGTAGTTATCATATGTACACAAAATTACATTTTATAATGTTTTTTAAAATCAGTTTAACCCTCAGATGACACATATATTATTAGATTATTATTATGTTTGTTTTAATGATTGATCAATTATTTGCGTTTTTGGCTTTAAACAAAATCCTCTCACTTCATTGTTTTACAGCGCAGCAACGCAAATAGACACATCCTATTTTTAGGGCACTGAATGCATCTGAACCTTTATGGAGAAGTCCAGTTTAATCGAAAAGAGTTTGTTTTAAACGAATCAATTTCCAAAAACGTATACTGAATATCCAATCTACTGTTGGCATAAATCCTATAAGTATATAAATCGACCGTAAACAAACAAATCATCAAAGCTGGTTTAATAAAACATGCTCATCTTTATTTTTTAAAATTTATTTTTACTTTTGTCACGGCTTATAGTTTATCCAATCACGTGGTGCATAATTATAATTGCTTGGAGTTATGGGCGCTGATTGAACTATCAAAGCAATACCAAACTTCATCCAGATCATAAATATATTAAAGAAAGCCGATGGCTCTTGTTGGGAATAAGCTCTAGGAAAAAGATTCAGGCTCCAAATCATCACATGATTACAGTCACAAGTCGAGTCGTGTCATCCGATCCCAGAAAGAATTCTGCGATAAAGTAATCCCATCTACATTATTATTCCAGACCGAATTCTTTATTCAATGAACTTTTAAACAGCAGTTTGAGATAGCGCAGGGAGTTTCAGACCCATTTGCCAAAATTGACCCACTCTTCACCATATCATGATAATTATATACCTTCCCATTAATATGGTAACAAAAGAAGAAAGGAAAAACACTTTATGAAAACATTACATATTTGCTATTCACTCCTACAACAACAGGCAATTTTAAATCAGGCATTTTTGGGTGACTCAAGTTGCATAGAAAGCGAAGCTAAAATGTGATTTCAAGTATTAATTGCATATTGTTTGGATGAGTTATTGGTTCGTCCTCATTGCGAATAGAGTTCTCTCTCCAATCTTTCCCATGATCATGACGACATACACCTTTTAAGATGATATGTTCTAATTCTTCTCACACAAAAAATTGAATTATATCAAAAAGAGTAGATGTTCGTTAAAAATTAAGTCTCGTTTCCCAGGAAGTGGAAAATTAAAACCTTTTTTTCCGTGTTGGAAAGTGTGTATCTTTTATAGATACGTATCTACTTCCTGAAGGGATATTTTCAAGGGAAAAAAAAAAGAAGAAAAACTTAGAATATGAGGGAGAAAGTTTTATATTGAAATATTATATAGCGGTGACACTTAAAAGTTGTGCAACCTCAAGAACTTATTTCAACTTGTAATTTATTTATTGAAGTTTGCTTCCTTTCTTTTCCTTTGGTAATTTGCCCAATATGATGATAATTAGTCTTTTGATGAACAAATTCAGAGGATTTCTTAAGAGCATTGTCCGCTCCATAGCACAATGCTTGGGTAATACTCGTTAAAAAGACAAAGCAAGCGAAACTTACATTTTTTTTATTTCTAGTTTTAAGCAGTTGGTAAAGCTATCTGAACTGTATTTTGTTCGATTTTTTTCACAGTGTTCTATCGGTCCAAATAATGAATAGCCGTCACATTCTTTGTCTTATGGTCATACAAAAAAGAAAAAAATTCTTGGTGGGAAATAGAACATGAAATAATAAGTAAAACATTACTTACTTCTTATTTTACATCCAGCTTGAGCATATGTGAAGCACATGATGAGGAGGAAAAGTGTAATAGTTGATGCGATCATAGCCCTTAACCCATCCACTCCCATGGTGGTAACCACCGGGCAGTTGGCCCAAAACTCCGTTTATCCTTAGTCTGGGGCAAAAATCAGGATCTGTCAGGCGACGTCAATAGATAAAGCTGAACAAATGACAAATCCCAACACTTAAAAAAATCACGATGAGCTAACAATGTGTGAGGAGAGAGATATTAACGCCAGGTATTAGAATACGCGAGGCTAGGTTCTGAGGATTAATGAAGATCTACGGACCTGCTTAGAGCATAGTTTTTATGAGTGTCCACTTGAGTGTCGAGCTTTCTCTCTTTGCGATGTGAGGAATATGGGCGTTGATGAGGTATTTTCGCGCGGTTTTTGTTGGCGCCCTTTGAAGTGGAAGCTGAATGACGTGCGATGTGGACCAAAAGAAGTTGGTATTGTGTCTGTTTTCCCGCCCGCCGATTTGTCAGTCTATTTTGGTCTTTCTCTCTCTCTCACTACCTCTACATTTTGCTCCCTCCTATCTCTCACGTATTACCCATTCGGCAGACAAACGCTCTCCCTCCCTCTTTCTTTCTTTCTTTCTCCCCCTCTCTCTCTCTGTTCCCCGTTTCCCTCCCTTTCCTTCCCTTCTGTGTATTTGTATTCCACACCCCCTTTGTGGTGCGAATGCCGACGGGATATATTGAGTGTTTTTATTGGTTGGATATGATAATGCAGGGTGATGTATACATGCCCTTGTTACACCTCTCTACCAAGCTTTTGGCACGTTATCAATCAATGAAATTAGAGTCAAAGAACGGTTCAACACAGAGTGAGCAAAACAAATATCACACAGGAGGCACGTGTTCGAGACTTCATTTACGCACATGCTAATCTAAATCTCATTTATCGGATCCATGTGATTTATTAGCTGTGTCTAAAAGTTGAATTCTGATACAACGAAAAGTCTTTTATAGATGTGTGGGTATCGCTTAATAAATGAGATGATATAATTTTAAGATCGAAATTTAACTGTCCATAGTAATGAGCTACAGACCTGGATATGAAGACGTAATCTGAGCGTTCTAAATGTATACTTTACATAGTTTAATGTTAAGTCTTATATTATGGTGTACTCTGTTTCATGGCGTCCTCCAGATAACAACGTTTTTTTTTTAAAGATTGCCTTTTTATTAGTAAAATAATAATGAATACTGCCTCTATTCGAAACACCGCAATAAATCAGCCATCGCAATAAATATGATGTGTGTGGAGTCCCTTATTCATCTCATCACATCATTTAGCACATACTCCCATTCTCCCTTAAATCATATTCTCTAGGAGTGGTCGATAATTAGGTGCTCCGGATGTCATGTTTGTATTTGTAGCAATATCAAGAGCCTCAGCGCCGTCATCTTAATAACTGAGGAAAACCGTAAATCACAAAGATATATATTAATACGGCAAGTCTCATTCCACACGAATGCACCCCCCCCCCCTCCACCCCTTTTCTAATTATCACATGCTCTTGGTACCACTTTAAATCGCTCCGATTAATTATCATGCTCTTGTCAACGATGACCATGCAATAGGAATTTTGTTTAGGATATTTGTCCCTAGAGAACAAGTTGTATCTTGTCACCACGCTGTTGCTTTCTACAGAAGATATGAAGTTGGCATTTACAAAAAGAATATTGAGGTATCCTTTTTTTTTTAATTGAAAGAAATTTCTCTCATAATCTTCAGCATTTACCTGATGGCTTGTAATGCTGGATATACAGAAGTGAATCAAAACAAATGGAAGACTACTACTATGACTCTTTCGATCGTTCGCCTTTTGATAATTCGGGGATTTATTTATGCACAACAAAACCAATATCATCTCGTTGCCATAATATGAAGTTTGTTTTCATAATTACGGTCGCAAAGTCTGTTGAAAAATATGCAAAAATAACAATGACATAATGTAATCTGAAGATAATGTCTATGGTATGGCATTGAAATTTCACTTGGGTTGATTTTTCGAAAGTCTTTGTGATCGCGTTATTATGGCAAATAGTTTACCAGACGCAGGAATTATTTGAATAAATATAGTTATAATACCACAATATTCTCTTTGAACGAGTCCAAAACATGAATATATTGAGGTGTAAAACCCTGCCTATAGTGTTCATAAATATGTGGATTTTCTGATTCCAATTATTTATTTTTTCTTCACGCAAAATGAAATAGACAGCCGGCATGGAAAATAATGGAACATAACTCTTCTAAAACAGTTTTGAAAACTGTTTGGTTTCATTTTACACGTGGTATCTGAACACAATATTGTGATTTTTTTTCTTTCCGTCATCTATATGCATCCAAAAAGGAGGCGCGAGTGCCCTTTAGTAAAGCATTAATCATCATTACCTAGTCATTCGAAGAGAACTTAAAGCTGTCGGTCCCTTGGTTGCCTACTTTCAAGCATATACATGCTTTCTTACCAGTCAGGTAAAACAAACAAACATGGGGACGAAACTAGAACGTGAGACAAATGACAAATTAAATAGACTGATTGATGTCATATCATATAACGGGTGGATTGTTACGAGTTGAGTCGTGTAGAATACACCATTCTGCGAGCTAAAGCTGTAACCTTTACTCCTTACATTTGCACAATATCACAGGCCGGATCACGTAGAAGGTTACAAAAACATGCCTTCAGTATTGACCTATTGAGCCAGTCAAAACGTGGTTTAGATGCATTTTTGTAATACTGCTGAAAGCTCATTTCTTTTCATCAGAATCAATAATTTTGAAGACTAGAACACACTAGCGTATTTGAAGGGGCAAGGGAAAAGTTGGCCCCCTAACGGATTTTTAACCGTGATGAAAACATCAAGACCAACTCTGTAGTGAGATGAGAAAATACTGCAAGATAAATAATCATGGCATCTTTTATACAACCTTATCGTTCTTTAAAATTATAATTTCAGGAATAAGTTTTGAAATCAAACTTTAGAAATAAAGGAAATGGAAAACTCGGTTCACGCAAACTCTAAAGGGAATAGCGCAATGAAAGAGAAAAATACATTATAATTTCTATCAAAATTTAATTCAAATCATCAGTTAATAACATTATGTAGGTATTTGGAATGTTTTTTCTCAACAACAACAACAACATTGAAAAGAAAATATGACCAAAGTCTCCACATTTATGGCTACCTTGCTTAGAAGACCATGCTACAACACTTCGATCACTTACTTCTTTTGGCATTGTAAATCCTATTGTCACTGTGGAAGAAAGCTCATGGTCTCGTCCTTCACTTATAGTGACACAATTTTGTCCCCTTAACTTTGAATTGAACGTGCAGTTGCGTTTCATTACCTCTGCAATCATCTTTCTGTATATTATTACGACCCACTTACTAACATTCATTGCGTTGTAGAGGCATTTACAAAGAAAACCGTCAACCGGAAACACAGATAAGCACAATCTTTCTTGTAGAGTCTTTTAACAGGAGCCGTAAAGGTTTGATCATCTTTTCTTCCAAGGCTATCAAATCTCTTCAAGCAAATTATTGAAGTTGAATGATAGCTCTGAAAATGCTGGAAAATGCTCTTCACGTTTTTCTTTTTATCTTGTGACTCTCATCTCCTTGGAATTCATAACACTCTTAAAACAATGTAGCGGAGATGTTTCTTGGGTATTTTTACAGCTTTTTTATTGAAAAAAAAAATGTCAAAATGTAGTTTCATCTATTATAGAGGGAGATTATTGATGAATAAAGTTCTTCCAGTATTTTGGGTCTGATGATACTTGCTGTAGGGGTGTTGTGGTCGAGTGGATACGTCGTCGGACTGTCGACCACAAGGTCCGAGGTTCAAGTCCCGCTGCTGCACTAATGTCTTTTGGTAAGACATTGATCTACATATGCGTTTCGATGACACAATCTTGGTTTTTCTTACACCCTTAAGGTGAATCAAAATTGATCAACATCATTGGGAACACTATCTCTGTCATTTTTTTTGTATTATCAAAATATGTGTCCTTCCTTGCCTTTGGGTTTCGTTACTTTTGATTTGTCATATGCTCTAAATTCCTTATTCACCTGAAGAGTTTGAAATAGCGTGGAGTACAAGCGATCAGAGATAACTGAAACAAGGTCCAACGAAAGCTTAGATACCTTGAATCATTTTACTGAATAAAGCAATGAATCACAAGGAATAATTTAACGTTTGGAAGGATTTAAGATCAAAGAAGCATATGCATGTGGCTTGACCTACATTCGTTTCATCAGCCCAAACTTGGTATAAGGCGATTTTGGCAGCAATTTTCAAAAACCCTGGTGCTTAGTCATCCATGACGGAAAAATGTGATTAGGGTATCATTAGACAAAAAACAACTTACTTTTATCATGAAATATGTTTAAAGAGCTTGCAAACCTGGGCGTACTTTTTGATGCGCACTGTACACTACATTTGATTTCTGACAACGGGCAATACTCATTAATAATTTGGTTTTATTTACCTACTCGATGTTAAGACTGCTCTTCGTGTGGGCATTGCAACTTCTGTTACCCAACATTGACAGGTACCTATTAGATACACCTGGGTTGAGGGAAGAATATGGACAGAACATCTTGTCCAAGGACAAGAGCATCGAGGTAGGATCGAACCCATGACCTCTCCTAATTATCAGAGTCAAGAACTCTCACCAATATTTCATCGCGCTCATAGTGTTTGAATATGATATAATGTTACCTTGTTTTTTAAGGTACCAATTACACTATTGAAACAAAAAAATTAAAACCAGTAACTACGTTAAGATTCTTTAACTGGATTTATTTAAATAGCTAGCCAACTCATTCAGTAAACCTTACACAAATTTAAATTCTTGAATTTGGTCAGAAAGAGGAAGAATCTGCATACGGGCTATTTTTACAGCTTGCTTTGGGCAATGCATTGGCAATCAATCTGTTCATTGTAGACTTGGTATTAAGAGGGAAGGCTAAGTAACAAGGTTTGTGTGCTAAGGCTATTTGATGTTGGGAAACAGTGCTTGTTTTAACCTTGACGTGACTGGAAATCGATGTTTACCATTTATTTCGGTCAATGTTTCAAAGTCGAATTGAGACGAAGCAACTTGTAGCCTAGATTCTCCTCTTCTCTAGAGGCATTCACCGGTACGTGACGGCGACTCGGTGACTGATCTAATCAGCACCTAGTTTTGAATTCCATTGCAAAGATTCACCTCATTTCATATTGGTTTAAATTCATTCATCAAGAGATTTTTTTTTTCTGTTGCTACATGATCTCAAATGTTGTGAAATACGCATACTATGATAACTTGTGGGTACAACCTCACTAGACCTTATATTTGCACATGGAATTCACGAATGTGCAATCTGATGGGCAGTTTGGTCATTGTTTCATAGTCGAATCGACAAGGAGCAGCTTGCATGGGTTCTCGATTCTCTCTTCTTCTTAATGTCATGCGCCGTACGTGATTGCAGCGACTCAATGTCTGCTCTAATCGGCAGGTCGTTTGAAGAAAAAAAAATGTGCTGCAAAGTTATAGCAGATAAAGTGTTTATTAAATTGGATAGTCGTGATTTTCGTGGACTCCATAGACAAATATTAGGTCTCGGTTATTACTTATTGGTTATAATGTCCCATTTGCAGCCAACATTAAATTCTGTAGAACTTTGCAGGAATTATTAATATGTCACGTATGTCCTATATGTGGAATTTAAGTAGTGTCCTAATATTCAAATTATGCAAGGAAGCCCGTTTGTTTTTCCAGACTTCGTCGTCAGACACTATGGAATGACGTACTGACTTTTGTCTTTGATAATAACATACATAAATTGAGCTGTAAACAGTACATGAGCATTTGTCTTCATCATTAACCCACTTCTTGAAATGGCCAAACGAGTTGACGATCAGCGTTGACGATCGGCAATGCATGAAGTATTTCCTCTTCTGTGTTTGTTGTTAGGACCGTCAGCCAGTCAGCCCGTTTAATAAAATGATGGAAATGCAAGCATTACTTTAAACAAACCGAACTTTGTTATTTCTGGCTCATTTTTCCTGATTGAGTTGTCATATGAAAGGGCAGATCTTTTTTATACTAGTAATGTGATTCTCTCCCTAAAATTCAGAAACAGTTTCAAATTATGTGTCATTTATTAATTATAATTGTGATTAAGTTTATATAAAACATCGATAATTCTCGGTTTCGCTTTTTTTCGGGACGTACAAAAATAGTATAAAACTTTCATTCAGCATTTAAAAGTGTTTAATCTATATCACTTTGAAAACACCGCCATGTAAAGCCATTTTACATGGACATTTGATATTTAGATTTGGCCCGAATGAGAGTAAAACAATCAGAGAAGCAAGTTTTAAAAACTTGTGACGAAAATCGCATCAAAGATAATAAAACTGTATATGTTATTTTGGAATTTGATATCAATACATTGTGGAACAAAACTCTCATTTGTTTCGATAAATAATCATTAACAAAAATTATGGTTGGATAAAATATAATTTGTGGTTCAGTCCCAACGGAACTTAGGGGCGAGATTCGAAATAAATGATATTCCAGTTTACAAAAAATGTGGGAGTTGTGCTAAACAAAATTTGAATGACTAGTTTCCGTCTTTCAGATTCACAAGATAGGAGTGGACCAAATAATAGAGCCATTCAATTAATGGCTATGAAAAGAGCAATCCAACCATATTCTTTTTTTAATAATTATTATTATTGTTTATGTTCATACAAATTATGTATGTATGTTATGTGTTTTTATTAGGATAATACTACCAATCTATGAGTTTTAAAGCATAATATTTACCAAATCGGAACCGTTTTAAAGTTTTTATTTAATCCTTTGTTTTTAAAGTTTGTTATTGTCCCCTCGCCATCTTTTCAGAATATTTAATACGATTTCCAAGACGCCTCGAGCCCATTTTGAAAATGTTCCTAACTGCTATTTTTAAGCCCCAGTTTAATTTTGAACAAATTCTTTGGAATCTTAAATAAAATCCCCTTAAGACTTTACATAGAAGACAGGTGCAATTGGGTGGACGTGTATTTCGTGATACAAACCGATGCAACGATGAAAGGCATTTCGTAGATGGATATTTTATGCGACCTGACTAAAAACCTTTGCCAGTGGTATGCGAAGCGTCAATTTCATTGCGTTTTTACATGCCCCAATCAAGCATGTGAAGGCAATTAGCCTATGCGCCAGTAATTCATCCCATTCTTGACGCAGTTCATTTGCAATCATAATTATTCATGTGGTTCCAGCCGCACATATTACCCAAACATGGCGTGAGAAAGATCGCACCAGTATTTGACGCAGTCCTTCGCCATGCAAATTAATGACGCATTGTGTACAATGGGGAAGCTGTGAGCATGACAGCATGACAGCTTCCTGATGAAATCGTACGAATGGTGACTGCAAACGTTGCTTTGAATTCAGACACATACCTACAATAATTGCCTTCATAGACTTGAAAAGAGTAAGTATTGACGCCATCGAAATGATGCCTCGCGCGTGAGTGGGTTTGTGTGTGTGTGTAAGGTGAGGTGTGCCTGTGGTATAAAGGGCTGAACAAAAATGGAGCGTTATTATACACGGTGCTTTTTGTCTGACGGAGTGGGTTACCAAGTGGTATAGCAAGGGTCCAGCCATTGAGGGACCGGCTCCTAGTCTTAGAAAACAGTCGATGAAATGAATGAGAAAAGGACCATCAAGATTGGGGAGGGTGGAGGAGTTGTAGTATCATCATTTTTCAGTGTGTCCAATCCAGGGACAGCTTACTCTGGTTGCTTAAAGACTGCGTTTGATGCATTCGTTAACACCACTAATAAGTTTAAGATCGAGCGGAGTACTGGTCATTATATTGTGCAAGAAAATGCTGGGGGCTGGGGAAAGATGGATTTAGAAGTACATGTATGTACAATAATTCAAGCATACTGTTGGGTTTTGGAATGATCAAAATGAAATGAGTTTCAGTCATGTTGCTACAATCACATGCACTCCATACAAAAAATGGGTGAATGGGACTGAAAATAACAAATACTCCAATGCACAAACGCGCGCGCACACAAGAGGCATGGGCGTTCGGTGTCACCCTTTCATCTACATGTATTTCATATTAAGAGTATGAGGGTATTTGGAAAGCACTACTATTAAGGGCACATTTCTACTTTGATATTCTTTTATTACTCACATGAAAATAACGAGGAAGCTCATCAGTTACTAGTTATTATCATTTCATTATCTCCTACCCGAACTCAGCCATCTCAATTAACCAAAACTTGACATAGTTGATAATATAAAAAGGGTATAAAGGAAATGAAATGGAAGAAAAATATAAAAGGAACTAGACAAGTATGCAAGAAAATGCAAATAACTGTAGACAAACGAGTATGATGATTCATACATGGAGTAAAGGAGAGACGCAGATTTGGTATATAGGGGTAGGTGTCAATACGACTGAAATGCTGTCGCTTTTTGTGGAGGCATACTCGGAAGGAGCCAACAATAATTGGCAGAAATCTAGCTGAGTCACGGAATACATTCAATCTTACATGGATAAAGGTGTGAGAGTCATTTCTGAGAAAGTCACGCACATTGTTCTCTCTGTTCTTTCTTTCTATCTCTCTTTCTCTCCCTCTCTCTCTCTCTCTCTCTCTTTCTCTTGAGTAGCATTTTACTGTTTCCGCAAGTAACATCATGCACCGGAACTTAAAACAACATCCTTTCACCTGTACGCGTCATTTCTTGTTTGGATAACATTTTATAAGACAATGCCGACTGCACCGAAACTTCGCTTTTATTACACAGTCATCTTGTTTAAGTGATCGATGCTGCTACGCAATGTACACTTAGTGGCACATTTATTAATATTCATTGTACTGCCTCATACTGATTGTAAATCTTTGCATCCATTGTATATTTGTCATCTTTGATGTATTATGTAATCGGTATACTAATGGCATGGTTCTGGAAATGCTTTTACTGATTTATCTTTTATTACTCATTAAGTAAAGTATAGAATCATATTGTCTGATACGGGTTTGATTATTGTTCTTCCATTATTTCTATTTTGACTGCCTGAAATAAATGAATATTCACTGCCGCGCGCACAAATTGTAGCTACTTCCGACGGTAATTGGAGGCGTCGTCCAATCATTCTTTTTTCAGCTACAAAAAGAAGCCAAGTGGTCACTTCAGCTAAGACGATTGATTGCAGTTCTAATTATATTAGATATTGCTTTCCGGCCAATTTTACGTGTGTATTGTTTATTTTCTAGTCGTCATCTGCAGGTTGATACTAGAACAATTTTATTTCCGACAGGAAACATTGTCATTGAAATGGAATCTCATTCTAAACGTCTAGATATGATTATTATATCTCATCCTCGTTGCTTGCATCTACGCCAGGGAATACAGCGATTAACTTGCAATTTTAAAATATTGAATTCAATAGAATATTGACGTTATCGGACAAATGGATATATTCTTATCATGATTGAAAGAGGGAGAAGCAAAGGAGCCCCCCTCCCAACGCGGTTCCTCATGATTGCCTGATTCACTACAGTGATACAAAACAATGCTTCCAACCTTTTAATAATCTCGATATTAATTAACCTCAGAATACCGATGAAAATTATTTTTAGACCATACCATATTAGTTTTTGCTCCTATGATGCCTTGAATCTGGGGCTGTTCCGCCTACGCTTCCTATACTTAAAAGGACTACTCCATCAACTTAATTAATCGTAATCTATTATGTTACTTTGTTTCAGTGATCCTTTGATCGGGATTTGGCTTTTATCAATTATAGCTAATGAAACTAAAATCCACGCAGTAAAAGTACTCATGTACTAGTGACATGTATATTTTTGCTTTCATCTGCCCCCTCATTATGAAACATTGATAGTGCCATTGAAATAACCTTAGTGATCTGACTATCGGCCAACTAATAAGATAAGTAAGTCATATGTTAATGCGTATATCTATCGTACAGTTTGCAAATATATCCAGTGGCAGAAACTGAAATGTGTATATACATTTATATAACAAAAGTTCAACTACCAGGAAATATGTTAGTGGATGAGGCAATACACCAGTTTACGGTTAGGGGCACCATTTTAATTGGCGAGTAAACAAAGCCAATGACCTAGAGCTCAGTGGTTTATGCGTAAATTAATATTGCGCCCATGCAAATTATGATGACATCACTTTCACATCATCATTTTCATGGGCGCAATCTTAATTAACGCATAAATACCGCTGACCTCAGGTCATTGGCTTTGTTTCAAAGTCAATTATAATGGCGCCCATGTCTGCGCGTGCGCACTGATGGATCCGTAAACTGGTGTATTGTTCTTTTAATTAGTCATTTTGGTTGATAGCAACAAAATACGCAATTGAATAAAAGGAATCAAAAATGGAGACGGAGAGGTTAATTAGTGTATGTTTCATGTTCCAAGATTTTGGTGTACCTTTGTGGCTAAAAAATTCTCTGACAAGCAAATCTATGCAAGAAGAGAAATGGGTAATCAGGTTTTTAGTGTGTCGTTCTCCTTCAATTTTCTCCGATTTTTTTTTTGTTGTTTGTTTTGGGGGGAGGGGGGGGGGGGG
>BEXV01000471.1:50953-67035 GCA_003118195.1 Hemicentrotus pulcherrimus | reverse complement strand
TGATATTCTTTTTTACAGAAAGATAAAGGCCCAGTCACACAGCCCTCCACGGGCGTATCGCAGCCGAATTACGGCCAAAAATTTCTGCCCGTGAAGCAGACGCTGTTTGGATGCTTTGAGGTCGCAATAAAGACGCGGTACAGCCGTACTTTACCCGTCGTAACATGAAGTAAGAAATTCACACGCGGTTGGCCGCGCGAAAAAGTTTTGGGCTACCCAAAAATTTAGACCGCGGGTAATCGCAGGCGGTACACGTGGTACACACGCGGTAAAGACGCGGTACAGACGCGGAACGAACGTGCTAGGACGTGCTACGGCCGCGGTTAAGGCGTGGTTACACGCGGTAGGACGCGAAATTTTAACGGGTAATCGCGGGTAGAGCACGGTCATAGCACGTTTGTTCCGCTATACCGCGTTGTTATCACGTGCATCAGCGTGTGTACCGCGTGTAAGCACGGACAAACGCCTTTCTCCGTGTAAACAGCGCGCCCCAATACCGGCCTAATCACGTTCAATTGCGTCTTTTACACGTCCCAAATACTATTGTCCACGGCCTAATCGCGTCCGTACAACGTCTGATTTTAGGTATATAAAAAGCGCGATTTGCAGAGCATTCGTCAGTTGTGCTCAAGACGTCAAGGCCCGGTCACACAGCCTTTCGCGTCTGTATCGTGGGTAAAATTTCGCAATTTTTTTTTTTTTGCCCGCGGTTGCCCGTGGTGGAAAAAGTGCAAAATTGGCTTACCCGTGGTATGCCCGCGTAACAGACGCCAGCGACTGTTCCGCGTCCTTATCGCGGGTGAAACGCGGCGGTACCGCGGCCTACCACGGGTATAATAAAGCAGCCGACGAGCAGCAAGACGAGGTCATTACGGTGACGGGGATCCATGGTCACCCCTTGACGTATGGAGCACAACTGACGAATGCTCGGCAAATCGCGCTTTTTATATACCTAAAATCAGACGTTGTACGAACGCGATTAGGCCGTGGAGGGCTGTGTGACCGGGCCTTTACGTATAATTTAAAAGGAGTTTTTGTATGTGCAATATGTTTTGGTTAAAGGAAGCAATATGTCTCTGAAGTACATGTAAAAAAAGGGATTTCAACCGTCACAAAATTAATGTCAATTACTCTTGTTATTTTTCTCCAAAACTGTGACGCATTCTTTAGCGTGATCATGTGTCATGTGGGTGTTTTAACATGTGAAATTGAGACGTAAAACAAGTTTGTATATACAGAGTATGGCATTCGATCATGTCCATTGTGAACTTTATGTGGTTCAGTTAGCCCCGGAGTGTATGCGACCTTATGATCCAGAGGCGTTATCTAAGATAGCCACAGATCATTACGAGTCCATCGAAGTATCTGAGTGTCAGGCCTGAGAGATGGACGACCCGATTTGGTAATATTTGTTAATGACATGCTTGATCTTATTACTTCAAACGGTTGGCTAAAAGATGAAGAAAAGCATGGAAATCGCACTTCATTTTCATGGCGCAGGCATTAAAATAAAGCTTTCAGCTAAAATGTTCAGTTCTGATCATCACAGTGTCGTGTTTAATTATTAGACTTCTATCCAGCTGGTAGAAAACTTAGGTGTTTTATACCCCTATGAATCNCCCCCCTTATCCCCCCCCCCCCCCCCCCCCCCCCCCCCCCCCCACCCCGGGCCCTACTTATTATTTACGTTGCCTGTTCATAATATCTATTATAAATCTGTCCGAAGGTTTTGTATTCCGATATCTCGATTATCTAAAGGCTCGTAATTTCGAAAATGGAAGAGTTTGTAATGTTTGTAATGTAAATATGAAATAGGATTCATATTATCATGAATTCCATGCGAACCCTATTTCATCTCCAGAATTATGTACACTATTCAGATTTTCGTTATTATATATTCTTATTCGTATTAAATTCGGAATGAAATCTTCTAAGATAATGAGCTGTTGTTTTGAAAACCAGTGAGGTGAAAGAAAGGATTGGAATCAAGCCGCTTTCCTTTGACCCCATGCTCCAAGCCGCCGAATGTGTATGCGATAATCTACAACAGTTTACTGTTGACCAGGTTGTGAGATAAAGGGGCGCATGAAATTTCAGGATTTAGAATTCCTACATAAGAAAATGTTATCCCACCAACTATTCGATGTCCCTTTCAATGATTTCTCATCATTTGTTGAATGTGTAATGAGTAGAGCAAGCAAACACAAACTTGTGTAATTTCATCCCTTTTTTCCAACTGCAAATATTCACAAAAACACACATGCGTTTGGATAAATTACAAAACTTTCCACTACTTTCTTTCACCTCCCTGTTGAAAACAAACCTTTTGACCAACAATAACAGTGTCCACCAATTCAATGAGGAAAAACTCGAGGTCTTATTATGACCGGTTCACGAAACAAAAGCTATGAGGAGGGTATTTTTGTTCTACTACTTTTTTAGACCCATTAATAATATTAATTTGTTTAAGAAAACATATCTTTGGGTAATTCGTACATGTCCTTTCCTTTCTTCTCCATCTATTAATGCTTGTTTGATAAACTCGATCGCAAGAACAAAAAAACAAGAGTAACTCACTGTAATGTTCACCAATTGTGTTTACTGATGTGCAAGGCGTTTGAAATTTGCCATTAAGCTGATTTATTGAGGCATTGCTATTGTGTAATGAATTCAATCACAATTAATGTACTTTCAAAGAAAGTAAAGCCATTAACAACACACCCGCTTCTCACTAGTTGAACCATCCGTTAACACAAATGATGTGGAGAAAGTGTCATGAAATAAAACAAGCAAACAAACAGAGAAAACGATCAATACAGCAATTATGTAGACTGATGTTTCGTTTTTATTCACAGATCATTTTCGTGACAATCAGGAATCAAGCGATTCAATTTGTTGACGAAAGGCAGATGGACAAGTTGATCTTTGTTTTAAAAAAACTAATCCTACAACACAGCATTTTCATATCTTTAAAGATATTTTAACGAACACATTCGTGTGACCCAATCCAACTTCATAAGAAACAGGGTTGACAGTTTGGACTCTTTTTTAAAATAGTATTTTCAAACCATGTTAACCTGTCGATCCTTCAACCTATATAGCCTGCCACAATTCATAATATAAACGTGTTAGTTTACATGCACTAGTGGAAAACTATTTAAAACAGAGAGCTATTTTATGATAAGCAAGCTTTTACTTCATAAAGCATCTAATCTTTATATTGCTCATTCTTTGCATTGTAGGTATTATTTAAGTGAAAGGTCCTAATTACGATAATAGTTAATGTAGACATCGACTACAGGTCATATCGGCTACAAGATGCTAAATCAATAATCATTATTATAGCTATAACGCATATTCAGAAATTGTTTGAGACGTTGCTGCATTGTTTTTAAATTATTAATCACTATAAGCCCAAAGCACCTCTTTATGATCTTACCTCAGTTTTGTTTACCACATTTTAAAACCAATATATTACATCTCAATTAATACGAATACAGTTATAATTTCATATTATCTTACCCGTCTTAATTATTTAATCATGATAAATACCTTTTTTTTTATTACAGCCAATATTATCAAGTATTAAAGGTAATACAAAGTTTTGGTATGGGGTCATGAATTTGGTACAAATGAACATATTGGAAGCATATGCGATTTTACAATATTAAGTGATCATTGTCGCGGTTGAAATCGAGTCTAAAGTTATGGCATTGTAGATAATATGTATGTATAGCTTCCTCTCAAGGTAAAGATATTAATTAAGCTATAAAACAATGTTTTTTGCTAAAATCGCCTGATTAGCTATTGCCATTTGGAAATTATATGTCACAACTACATGTTGTGAGATTTTCATGGTCGCAGCTAAGTTGTACGGCCGTAGGCGCTATTTGAGATTCATCAATATTTACCGGGAGCACCGGTAAATTTTTATATTCAATTTTTCTCGGAAGCAAAAGTGTTTTAAAGGCTGAATTGTCAAGTGCTTATAAAACACCCAAAGAGACATCCAAATATGTAAAAAATTATAAAGAATCACTATCCAACCAATGTTCAAAAATTCCTAAAACTTTGTATTACCTTTGCTCGAAAGGAGCTGGATGATCTCTGCAATTGAAGTTTTAGAATGTCTTTTGTTCGAATGAATAATTTCCATTGATTAGGCAATTGGAAGAACATTTTATTGATTCAAAACTTAAAGCAAGCGTATCTAAATCTACATGAAAGAAATTATCAACGGGATAAGCCTGATGCAGCTGTTTATACACAAACTTTTGTTTAGTGTCATAAAAGAATAATTTCTGATTGTCATTATCAATATCACATATTGAAACCAAAAATTTACATGCGTAAATGATTATACAAGGTACACTAAAATGTTAAAATATCTCTTTTCTTCCGACTTAGCTCATTATAAATTCTCGGTTTTGTACAAAAAGAAATAAAAGTCAGTCTTTCAAGAAATACTTTTCGATGTCTTCATCTTCTACGTCCATCTCCATGATACTCGGATCATGACTGGGGCATGAAGTCTAGTGAGTCATCTTGAAAGACGCGAAGAATCTATTAAACGGGGGGAAATAAACAGTTTTAAACAGATGGCAAATGAAATAAGATAGATTTGGAGTGAGCTTATTGTACCTGTTTATTGACTGCAAGAATCGTCGTTTAAATATTGCAGCAATATCAACCTTTCGTAACATTTTGTAAATTAAGTCTTTAAAATGTGAGTGGAAGATCAAATATAATAACAGTGGTGTTTAAACAAAGAAAACTGATTATATCGAAAACACGGGAAAGGGTAATATGTCCGCTTCGAGAGTAAGGGTTTAGGTTATAATCTAGTTTTTAAAAAAAATTAAAGATATTAAAAGATGTCTGCTTATTAAAGTCTGCTAAGAGATAAAGTAATACAATTGCGCTTTTCACACGTACGGTCAAGAAATTAATTGATATTAAATTATCCTGCTGGACTAAAACTGAGCTAAATTTGAAAATGAATAAATAAAGGAATTACAAAAATATAACCCAAGGATATAAGGAACGAATAATCAAATATAATGAAAACAATAGTTTAAAAAAATAAAAGATGAATAATCAAATCGATAAATTACTCACCGAGTTGATAAACTCTTGTTTATCAATTGATGTCAAGATGGGTTTATTTTGTTGCTGAATGCGAATTGAATCCAAGATGTCTCGGAGAGAGGCTGAAGGTTGGTTTCTTCTACATGGTCAGAGAGAAAAAAAGATCTGAAATTTTACTTTGAATTTTTTTGATAGGATTATCTATAAAATGTTCGACGGAGATTTGAAGGAAATCGAACCCATGTTACATTAACAAAAAGGGATGTGAAAGCATGATTGATGGGTATTTGATCGGGCTAGATAGGTTTGGCTTTGTCATATTAAAATCGAACCAAAGACTATCTTTAAGTAACAAAGGGGAATATAGAGAACATAGCATTCTCAATTCCTAATTCCTGACTCAATTAAAATATATGTTGGAAACATTCGTCCTGTTGAGAGTATTGCGTGCCCGTTTTTAATGTGGAGGTCTTACCTAAGAGCACATACATAATTTGAAAGAATCCAGAAAAGAGTATTTGTAATTATTTTAGGTAAAAGTTATAAATAAATTATGAATACGCCTAGAAAGGATGCCAAATTGAACGATTATAAACAAGGCGAGAACAACTTTATATTGTTTTTGCCTTATCTCTAATTAAAAACCCAAAATGCAATGGCTCGCTTCCTCAACGAAAAATTGTCGGCATGTCATAACGAAATAAACAAAAGTATAGTCAATATAAATGCAAGACCTCTCGTTTTCTAATGCCATATCTATTGATCTTCTTAATAATTGTTGATTGTTATAAGTTTTTCCTTACAAACCCACTATTTTTTGAATTTGTATATTTAAACAGTTGTCTTTTTAATCAGACAAGTATTTTATATTTCATGGTTTCATTGTATGATTATTTAAATATGTTTCGTGAATGGATATTCTTTACAAATTATATGTATCCTCGATAGTGGTAAACATATACATTTCGGGTTTTTAGCTGCAGCATGTGCATCATTGTATTCTATGTTTTTTGAAATAAACCTTGAATTGAATTGAATTTAACTTCCAGGGTAAGACAACTGTTATAATTAAAGCATTGGAAGGATCAGCATAAGACTAGGAGGTAATCTTTAGGGTATTATGAATTACCGGAATAGAAAGTGAAAATTTGCAGCTCCCGAGATGAAATAAACAAGAAAAAAATAGTATTTCTGACAGATAAGGAGTCAAACAGTTCATCTTTACTTTTAAAGGGGTGGTTGAGTTATTTTTTTAGACCGCTAATGCCTTTAAAGTGCATGGTTTTTGCTCTTATTCATTTTATTGACGTTTCTAGTGCTTAGATTAGGACCTAAAATTGCTATGAAGGTAATGTTAGACCCCAAAATGTGTGAAAGTTAACGAATACGATCATACTAATTCAACTCCAATTTTATAAATAAAAGACGGTGACCGTTAATTAATTAATAAATTAATGATGGCAAATTGACAGTAGACGGGCTGGCTGGTTGTGCTCATCATAACCAACACGAAAAAGCCAACAAAAAGCCAACATCGTCATTGGCTAGAATAAAACTTTTTTTTTAACGGCTGGTTTAAATTACCAAAATTTGTGGGGCACCACAAATAAAATAAATAGTTATATTTTTTTTATGGATATTTCATCCGTCTGTTAACCGAGTTTGATAAAACAAGGATGATTTTGTCATTTATATTGTATGTTCTCTCAAATTCGACACATAGTTTTTCATTATCTCTCAAATTATGTGTAGCGCCCTCTGCACCAGACTGAATTTTCGCTTTTTCTTTTTTCTGTAAATCAATCTACATTTGAGAATACTTCTCTTTTAAATAAATTAGTACCCATATTTTGGTAAATATCTGTCCATACGTGATGACTTACATCTATATAATCAATCAAGAGGATTTTGTACGCGCTGCTCCAAACAAAACCATCATGACGAGTTTCTCTGGATGGAAGACTCTATGCATACCATTAACATTTCATTCACACCTTCATGATAGGTTCTAGGTCGTAAGCAAAAGAAAAAATTAACAAGATTTCTACCTGCCAGTCAATCTATTCATATTAATCTTACACAAGAACGCAATGCATAAATTTGTCTCTCTTTTTATCAACTGCAAACCACTGTCAGGTGATGAAAGTATATTATAAAAATAGTCTCAAGTTCAACGAACGACAACCTGAGTGTAGAGGTATCATATTTTAACTACAGGAATTTCGACCGAATTTGACGAGATGTGTGATGGAACTTAACTAGTGGACTTTGATAATCAAGCCCATGTTCCAGTCGTACGAATTCATGTTCTCATCGATGAGCTATTTTTAGTTTCGTCTATTCAATTTCATTTGGGAGATTATCCTCTTTGTTTAACACAAATATTCAGATTAGAGTACATAAGCATTTGTCGACTTCAATAACCACTTCTTTTAAAGGCCAAAAGTACACTGATTTAATCTTGCGCAGCATAAAACGTACGACCATTTGGTACAATGGTCTGAAAATCAGACCATTACTTACAGGCTGTCCGGCTCAATAGCTCTTAAGTCGATTTGACAACTAATAGACATTATTTTACCACGTGAAGACATTTTCAAGCCCCACCTTCTTTAGGGAAGTTCTAAGTTAGTATTATCTTTCAAATGCCGTTGGAATTTAACCTTTTCATTTATATTGGAATGCAAATTGGACATAGTATGTAATAGCGCCTTCCGTGAATTCAATTTCGTTTCTTTGCAGACAATTACACACGTTTAGAAGACAAATTAAACATGTAAATCTTACCCAGTATGATATAGAACCCCGCAATCTTAGTTCCATGCTAAATCCTTTTTAAATTGTATGGGTTGGTAAGCAACAAACATGTTATTTATCCTCACTAGGGGTGTATACCCACTAAATCATCACTATTTAGCAACTGAACGTACACGTGTTAAGTAGATTTAACCTAGCCACATCAATATATAATTAGCATGGAACTAAGTAAGAGTGTCTTTTTATGAATATGCAATGATAAAGTGCATGCAAAGTGTGTGTTTACAGACTATAGTTGTATTTATTGGAGTGGCGTGCCATTATGGAGGGGGGGGGGGTATCAATTACGATTGTGACTGATATGGTAATTGTGACTGTGATCACGATCGTGATTGTGATTCAGTGTGATGGTGATTCAGATTTTGATGTGATTTTGATTGTGATTGAACTGATATCCATAGATCATGTTCAATACAGACTAAATGAAATTTACCCAACTATAAATGGCTTCAAAGAGATTACGAACATCGAATAAATTTATCGAAAACAGAACAAAAAAAAACCACACACACAAATAAATCAATGTAAAGAGTATTGATACCCTCCCCCTACCATTATGATACGCCACAATAATAAATACAAATACAAATCAATGATTATGAAAATACTATATTCAGAAAATAGTATCAATTCTTCAAAGTCCATGAAAGATTTTGTGAAATGTATGCAAGCAATATGATACAAATTATATGACCTGGGCAAAAGCATGGAAAAATCAAGTTTTTGGGGAAAAATGGAAATTAATGGGACAAATATATAAAGCAATTGATAAATAGTGAAGCAATAACTTCACAAACTGATAACCAAATTGGCAATTTGTGTAGTGATTTTTTAAGTCCCATGTTAGCTTTTCATACTTCATATAAAATCATAACTTCCCTATAAGTTATCCGATTTTACCCAAATTTTGTTTGCCCTGTTTCTCTTGTTTTCTGCATCTATTAAAAGCAAATTATTTTGGAGAAGAATTAGACTTTCCCATAATTCTCTCATTCCCTCTCTCTATTGAATAAAGAAAATATGAATATAATCTTTTGCTTTGATTTAGAACATTTGAGCATTTTATCAGTATCAAACAGGGAAAAGAAGTGGAGAGGAAATTATTCAAAACGAACATTTAAGATACCTGCTAAATGTTTATTCGTGTTGGATACGAATGCAAGTAATTTAAAATGTGGAAAAATTCATTATAGAGTGATGAGAAATCAATTATTTGACGTCGATTGATTCGTTCATTTTACATTGATGCAGTGACTTGTCGGTAAAGGCCCGGTCACACAGCCCTCCACGGGCGTATCGCGGCCGAATCACGGCCAAAAAATTCTGCCCGTGAAGCAGACGCTGTTTGACGCTTTGAGGTCGCGATAAAGACGCGTCGTTACACGCAGTAAGAAATTCACACGCGGTTGGCCGCGCGAAAAAGTTTTGGGCTGCCCAAAAATTTGACCGCGGGTAATCGCGGGCAGTACACGTGGTACACACGCGGTAGAGACGCGGTACAGACGCGGAACGAACATGCTAGAACGTGCAACGGCCGCGGTTAAGACGTGGTTACACGCGGTAGGACGTGAAATTTTAGCGGGTAATCGCGGGTGGAGCATGCATGGTAATAGCACGTTTGTTCCGCGTCTGTACCGCGTTGTTATCACGTGCATTAGCGTGTGTACCGCGGGTAAGCAGGGACAAACGCCTTTCTCCGCGTTAACCAGTTTAAGGCCGCGGTACCGCCGCGCTTCACCCGCGATAAGGACGCGGAACAGTCGCCGGCGTCTGTTCCGCGGGCATACCACGGGTAAACCGCGGGTAAGCCAATTTTGCACATTTTCCACCACGGGCAACCGCAAAAGGCTGTGTCACCGGGGCTGTGGTATCTACTCAATCAATCAAACAATACAAAATTTAGCTGTAGTTAATACACAGGCTAGAAAATGAATAAAGCAGGTAGATGCCTGAATGATGACGATGACAATGATTACAAATTTGAATACAAAAATAATCAAAAAATGTGTTCTGAGATCACATTTATTGCAATCTTAAAGGCCCGGTCACACATCCTTTCGTGTCTGTATCGCGGGTAAAATTTCGCGATTTTTTTTTTGCCTGTGGTTGCCCGTGGTGGAAAATGTGCAAAATTGGCTTACCCGCGGTTTACCCGTGGTATGCCCGCGGAACAGACGCCGGCGACTGTTCCGCGTTCTTATCGCGGGTGAAGCGCGGCGGTACCGCGGCCTATCACGGGTTTACGCGGAGAAAGGCGTTTGTCCGTGCTTTTACGCGGTACACACGCTAATGCACGTGATAACAACGCGGTACAGACGCGGAACAAACGTGCTATTACCGTGCATGCTCCACCCGCGATTACCCGCTAAAATTTCACGTCCTACCGCGTGTAACCACGTCTTAACTGCTGCCGTAGCACGTTCTAGCATGTTCGTTCCGCGTCTGTACCGCGTCTTTACCGCGTCTTTACCACGTGTACCGCCCGCGATTACCCGCGGTCAAAGCGTCCAACAGCGTCTGCTTCACGGGCAGAAATTTTTGGCCGTGATTCGGCCGCGATACGCCCGTGGAGGGCTGTGTGACCAGGCCTTTAGGCAGTTTTATCCACCAGCGTGTTATTGAACAATATTTATGCTCGATAACAAATGTTTGTAAAAGGTATGTAATTTTCCCACCTCAGCACATGTTCGTAACTTTTTTTTTTTGGAGCTTAGCAGGTCTGAAAAAAAAAATGATTATAAGAAAAATATTTAAGGATCTATGAAATATATTTAGATGTTTAAATAACAAAATATGAGTTGTTTTCAGCCCAGCACATCAACATGAATCAACTTATATTTGGATGTCACCTGACATTTAAAGGGACTTGGTAACATTATTAAGATGAGATAAAATGGTGCTAAGGTAGTGAATTCAATGCTAGATGCACAATTAAAGATAATTTGAAAGTTTTGAGTGAAAACAGACCATTATTAATGATATTAAATTTGAGAAAAAAATAAACTGATTGATTCCTGAATTCTCCCAACTGTACTATTATAATTTAATAACATATTAGGTGAACCCAATGTAAATCGTAACAAAGCAATGATTTTGCTCTATATACCATTCCACACATTTTAGTGTTGAAGAAAAAAAACCTGTTTTGTGTCTTATCTTCATGGAAAACGGTTGGAAAAAAAAATAATCAAGAACTGGATGGGAGAATTTACTGTTAGAGGGTGTCGCACAGTTACGCCTTCAAAGAAAACCATAAATATCTTTGTGTCTTGAGACTTTGTTCAAGATTTTTTTGCCTGTTAGTGGGTTGTTACAGTAGAATAAATATAATAAGAAACATTTCATAACAAAATGACGCAGTTTTTTTTTATCAACCTTCCGATGTTACCTAAATATATAGCTTCTTGCTCTGTGAATTTGTTTGTATTTTTAACGCAACTAATTTCCTGTCGTTATTTTCTGCATCCTCTCTTTCTCTCTCCACGTTCTATTGCAGGTGCGGATCCAGGGGGCCGAGTGGGCCTTGGCCCCTCCCCCCTTCCCCCTGGTGCAATTAAATTAAAAAAGAAGAATTCTTCTTGTTGTTTATTTGCTCAAAGTGGGAGGGGGGCGTTGAATATGAAAAAGCGCTGACTACCCCNCCGGCACGATTTTCAAATTTCAGCACAGAAAATTTCCAATTAATTTCCAATTTGGGCCTCCCCCCCCTAAGAAATCCTGGATCCGCGCCTGACCCATGCGTCCCCTTTGTGCGACCGGGCCATAAGCCCAGTTTTGAAAGTAAAAAAGAGTGTTGGTCGTCTGAATAGAGATAGGTAACTTATTCCACAAAGAATGAGCTGCTGATACAAATGCTCTATCCCCTAGATTTATTTTGGTACGTATTTCTTCAAGCCTAATATTATGTGATGAACGTAAACCAGAACGTCATGCGGATTGGGGTGATTGAAGGGATGGAATATATTCTGGAGCTAGATCATTAAGTGCACGATAGGTTAAGAGTAGAATTTTATAGATCACACGCTGTTGAACAGGGAGCCAGTGCAGAGATTTCAAGATAGGAGTGATGTGTGATGATCTTCTAAGTAACCTAATATCAATCATTCCGATAATGTTTCAAAGTCGATAATACATTTATTGATAATATTATAACAAAAAAAGGACGTTATTGTCTTTAACATGTTAAAATAATTTGGATCTTTATCTTCTCTTTGTAATTCTAACAAATATAACAACTAATTTAAACTTAGTTAAGAATCGTGAAACTAGTATAGTCTTTTTTTTTCTTTTGAAAAGCATGTCCCTAATCTTTAACACCTAACACAATCTAACCATTTTCTGGTGTTTTTCAAATTGTCGTCCTTTTAAGTGTAGACGTACCCGTTCTAGACTATTATTTTTCAAGATTCTTTGATTTTTCAAACTTAAATCCTCATGTCTTTTCCTTATTTGCTATTAAAATCTTTAAAAATACATTGGGAGTATACATATTTTTTCTTCCGATGTTTTCGATACTGTAGATACGACAGATTCTTCAAGAAATTGTATGAACTTTCGTCATGACATTTAAGATAAACAAGTTTTTATGTGTATGGTGGTGGGATCATTTTGTCGCCCATGGCAAACAACCTCAAGCACAGTTCCAGATTCCGATACAAACCAAGAAGATATTTCAAATCTGTCACCATAAATGGAAAGAAAAACTTGGAACTACGCTGTGAAGAAATTTGATACTTGGTAACAAATTCTTAAGGCGATGATTAAAGATTTTTTTTTATCCGTTCTTTAAAAGGAAAGATATATTTTCTTTTTTTGGGGGGATGGGGCGGGGCAAACACTCTGGGGGCCCCATCTCGAATGGATTTTCCGCAATTAAGCTATTAAATGTAGCTACGCTTATTATCAATTTGACTTTTCATGATGTAACTTTTTTTATTCATGTGTATTTCCCCTGAGTATAATGTTTGGAAGTTTTGAAAAATAAGACTGTAAATTCCTCTTTTTGTAGAATTAGATTTGGAATTTCGATTTGTTTTTTAAATATTGTTTGTATTGCTTCAATACATATTCATAACATAGGAAATTATATATGGCAAAAATTACAACGTACGGTATATTTGCCAAACAATTGGCAAATAAATATTATAACGATTCAATCTAAATCAGGTCCGGAGTCGTACGTATAATAAAAAAGGTTTAACCAAATATATAATCATGACGTTATTAAGGTTTAGAACGAAATGAATCCCCATTCCCCAACCCCTTCATTATAAAAGGACACTTCTCACACATTACTGATTACACTGGAAAGGGGGAGGGAGAGAAGAAATAGAAGAGAGAAACTGCAGCTGCTGTTTCAGCATGGTTTAGGCATATTTATAGTCAATATTTAAGAGATAACATACCTTATACAATAGAGTATAATTATAGTATAATTAAAGTATAATAATACTTGTTTAAATAATTTGTTCTATTAGATATTGGAATACTGTATGGTTTATATATGTCTTTTTTATTTGTTGATATTTGAGTGGAAAAACAAATCAAATCAAAAGCAAGTTCATTATAACAAAAAAAAAAATGCTTCCCTTAAATTGAAAAATGTTACCAAGTACACACAACGGATTTTCAGGCTACTTTAAAATAAAGATACACAATATGTCATATTAATATAAAGCGTAAATTATGCTAGCATCCACAGGAAGATATTTTGTTTTTGTGAGAAGGATGGTGAAAAAAATGTTGTTCATTTTTTTCATTTGAGGGAAGCATCGATCTTCTCGTCTTTTCAGCTTCATGCAGGCGCATATACTAATGGTTAACATGGTTTGTAAAATTACAAGAAATATTTGTCTATCAAAATGCGAGGGCATATTGCGACCGCACGGGAAAAATAGTAGTTTTTAAGTTTTGACTGTATTTTGGAGCACTCAACAGCTTACCTATACTGGAAAAGTTGTTAAATACATGATAATGACAATAAGTGTGTTGTGGCCTTCAAGTCGAACGGTGGTTTAACAAGTTAGCTTTCTCCCCCTTTATAGAGGAAAGCTCTACCCGTACACTCATGGCCCTGGCGTAAAACATTTCTACGTTACTTCTTTTAATATTAGAGGGAGCTTACAAGCGACTGAGTGATAGATACAAAATACATATATTTGAATGTAGAAACTCTGTATATCAAAGCACTAGAAATCAGGGTAGTAGACCTACTGCAAGTTAATGTCATCAAGCATGTTTTGCGAAGGGACAGGGAAAATCTCGATCTCTTTGTAGAGTATAACACGAACACCTGCCTTCACCCCCCCNCTTTCATTGAAATTTCTCGTACGATTGCCCCATTGAGGGGATCAAACTGGATTACAGCAAACAAAACATCCAATCATTGCATATTGCATTTTGTCAAATCTTTACAGAACTATGAAAAGTTTATCAATATACTGCAAAATAGTGTTTTGTAAAAGACAACAAACAGTAAAGCCACCTCCTTGATAAAGAGAATCATCTGTGTCCTCGATTTTTCTGGAAAAAAGGGTGCATCTTTATGAATATGCAAGCGAGGAGGCGTAGCGGTACAAAGAGAGAAAATTCGAACTTTAAGTGTTGACACATTGAAATTTAAAATATCTTTTGTATGGCTATATTGTAAATTTAATGATTTCATTAGTTTTTGTCTGATAAGTGAGACAGGGAAAACGGATTTCCTTGCGAAAAAGGAGGAGAGTAGAACCGATTAGCCTTCCCCACCCTCATCCAATAGAGGGAATAGAGTAAAACATCTGCCACACCTTTGTTTTCGGTGCCTTGCGGAGAACTAAGGCCTTTACTGTTTTTCCATATGTTGTGTAAGGGAGGGTAGCTACCGATAAGTGAACAAACTTTAGGTTTTTGAATTTCAAATGATTATAGTTTGCATTTTAGAGCGCTAACTGTATATGCCAATTAAGCTTTAATTAAAATATTAATCGACTTTGGGGGATCAAAACTCCTTCTGTGCCTGTCCTTTGATAAATTGAAGCATCTGCCCCCTTCAAAAATGTTGATTTTAGAATGATGAAATGATGAATTTAGAACACTTGAAATCTTATTATAAATCGCTGTAATTTAAAACAATTAAATGATATTGTCCTCTCTTTTGCCTTGCGAGGGGGCCCGGAAGCAATAGTAAATTTTGTATAATCTGGTATATATAGAATAGCCTGTTTTAATTGATCTGTGTGCAAACGTTGAGAAGGAAATCTCAACATAAAAAATCATCTATCTCACTCCATCCATTGTTTTCCTCTTACCCTCAAGCGAGGTTTTTTCTCCATACTTTCAATACATATTTACAATAAACACTCAATGATTGAGTGAAACATAACATTAAAAAAATGAAAGTATATTTAAAATTGAAAGTACATCTCACTTCATTCATGATATGGTTTTGTGCTTACACTTGTCATTTTATACGCCACTTTTAGAACATGTATACCCGTTCATCATCGTTTCTTACGGTACCGGTTTGTAATAAATCGTTTTATATATGAAAATATAATTTAATCAGAACATATTCAGCTTTTAAAAGAAACTCTTTAAGTCGAAATAGGGACAATTTCTTCCTTCAAATGTTGCCTATCTTTTCAAAACAATAATGTGACTTTATACTCAGCTTTCTAATATATTTTCAAATCATAGAACTTTACAAGAAGCTCGAGTTTCATTACTTGGGAAATTTCATGATTCTAACAAATTTGTTGAGGCTCAAAATGTGTAAGGTATTATGAAATTTCGATATCTTCTATAATTTTTAAATGAAATGATACAGGAATCTATACTTATACTCACTTCATTAAAGATTCCATGCTCTGCAAACAATGATAACATCCGGGTCTTGATTGAAAACTGACGTCATTCCGACACTGACCACAACCTGTACCGTACAATGATGTCATAATTTAACAAAATGTAGACATTTTGATATACATTATTAAATGGAATTATGAATCTTGGGAAATTTGGTTTGAAAATAGTCGAGTACATGTCTATTTTCATCAGTTACAGTACCGCTGTGTCTATAAGTGTATCGAGAATTGAATACATGTATATACCACATGGAAAGTTCTTATTACCTTTTTTGTCAATTGACTATAGGGACAGCCAGTGGCATACGCAGAAATTTTTTCAAGGGGGGGGGG
>BEXV01000471.1:5649-16840 GCA_003118195.1 Hemicentrotus pulcherrimus | reverse complement strand
AATTGTTAAAGTTCATTGGAGACAGGGTTTATCAGTTTCAAATGGCAAGGAAATTGATTCACGCACTGAGAAGCACATTATGCTGTTTGGCTATACTAGTTGAACTCCACCAGTCTAATCCATTAGCATATTGTGACTTAACCTGCGTACAGTGTTTATTTAAAATGCAGTTGCGCACATGAATTTTTGTGTATAATTATGGCTAAACACGTATTTGTTAAAACCTTTTTGTTAAATACTCATCTTCACTATATGTTATCTCTTTATATACCACGCATATAATCTCCTTGTGCCACATAGTATTTAGCATGGGCTAAATTAATAAAAGAGTGTAAGATTATTTAACTGTTTTCAGTGCAAGATTATTTAAGTGTTGTTATGGAGATGGAGCTAATCAACACAGGAAATGGAAAATTTTGCAAATCCCGGATTGTTTTGGATTCTTTTGCGCATAGTTGCATGTGTGGCAAATGAATGACTGTGCATAGAGACAAAGAAAGCAACCCAACTGTTAAAGATAACTTTTGTTATGGAGGTTTTGACAATGGTTTTGCACCACGGCTTAAATCAAAACACCCTTGTGTTTTTTATTATTCAAGCACAGTAATTGCAGCTGTGCTAAAGCCAGAGTAATACAGAGTGCCAGGAGTGGCAATGTGCCAAACATAAATGATCTGCTAGATTTCACTTGAATTCCTTTCATCATGTTTATATGAGTATGCGGATGATTAGAAGCGTTGATCAATTTTGTTTTTCTTTATATTATTTTAGATCTGGACGAATGTCTTGATGGTACTCATGATTGTGATACCAATGCTGCATGTTCCAATACAGAAGGGTCCTTCTCCTGTTCATGCAATGGTGGCTACACAGGAAATGGAACAATGTGTACAAGTAAGGCATTTATTTTTTCAAATTAAATTTGAACCTCACTTTATTGGTCAAACTTTGGAAAGAAAGGAGACATAATTGTCCTGTAGAAAAATAAATTGTTGGTCATTTGGTTGATGCAGGGCATGAAAAAGATTTGAAATATCCACTAAAAATTTAGCATAAATATCATTTTAAAAATGAATTAAAGAAATTGATTTTAAAAATAGAAATAATAGTAAAGTATTTTCTCTCTTCTATCCCATTCAAGTTCTCCTCGAGCTGACATGGAAACATACTAACAGCAATTATTTTCTTTTATTCTTTTAGGCATAATTTTTTATTTTTTTCAATTTCTGCCCACAACCAGACTTCAAATAAATTCTACCCCAAAATTATCCCAATACTATCATAATTTATTTCTTATTTATTTTTATTAAGTGATTGTAAAGCATTATCTTACAAGAATGTGGAATGGTCCTGACTTTGAGGTAAGTTAAAGAGCCAAATACAGCACAAATATTGAACTTGTAGGATATTCTCTGAAAAAAAATTACCTGTTAGATTTGGGTTGTCTGTCCATCCATCCAGATTCCATGCTATTTTCTAAGATTCATCATCTTCCCTCCTTAACCCTTGACCAATCCATATAAATTCACTTCTCTTCACCGCTTCCACCACAGATTTTTCCCCAGACCCGACCTTCCATTAGCTCACTTGTGTTCTTTTTATCAGTTTCACACACCATACATCTTCTGTACCATGGCTCTTTCTGTTCTCAAGAAGCCTTCTACTTTCGTCACATTCCAGGTTTTTAAACCATGTACCGTGAATCTCCTAAAACAAGCCATGTGTCGTGAATCTCCTAAAACAAGCCTTTAATAGATTTTGCCTTTTATTGTTATAGTAAATCTTCTACCATATGGGATCGAGGCCAGCACATTAAACTTCCCTAACCCCGATATGCATCCTCTTGCCACTGCCATCTCATATTCACCACTACTATTGATTATATTCCCCAAATAATAGACTTATCAACCCTCTCAGCATCTCCCATATACATGTACATCCCTACTTGCCAATCCGCCACTATACATTACCAATCCCTCTGCATTTCTTGTTCTCACAACTCTCAGCCATAATGTTGGTAATTTTCTTTTCTCCAGCACATCTCGCATGAACCCACTTTCCCTTGCATCTGATAGATTCCTCATTTATCTCTTGCCACAGATACCTCAATGATCTTTTTTGCTTTCTTCCATCTATGTTGCCCCACCACTTGCTTCCATCATCTTTGTCTTTCCCAAGTTGACTTTCAGGCCCTTGCACACAAATCTATTCTTCCAGTTGGTGAAATCCCTAACCAGCTGCTGCGTTGATTCAGCAGTCAAAACTTAATCATCTGCAAACGATATTTCCATAGCACATCTTTCTTTACTGGTTCCGATAAAAAAATCAACCACAGTAGCGAGCAGCAGTGGAGATAAGACTGATCCCTGACGTACACCCACTCCAATATTAAAACTCTTGAGAGTACCCACTTCTACATCTCACTCTTTGTTCTTTTTTATGTTGCTTGTACTCCTCATGTAGATATCAATGAGTGCGATGAGTCTCCATGCAGCACGTTCGCGGATTGCATCGATACAAATGGCTCTTTCAATTGTATGTGTATGTTGGGTTTCTCTGGTAATGGCTTCAGATGTGTAGGTATGATATTTCAGATTCATTTTGTTTTCCTAATTCCATAAAGAAAGACATACATATAAAATGCAAATACAAACAAATGTTAATAAAAGACATTTACATTATGCGAGAAAAAAGTAATGTATGAGAGAAAGAGAAAAAGATTCAACAGAATGTGCGCAGATGTGCTCTAGTGATTTGAAAGCTGTCATATAAACTTACTTCGTTAAAATTAACTTCTTTATGTGATGATGTTGTCTACAAGTAGTATGTCGCTCCTTTGCTATATAATAATACGTTATAAAAAAATTCTTTATGCAAGTTTCGTTTATTTTTCCTGTAGTCTGTACATGCTATACGAATTAATCCATCCAAACGTTCATTTTCTTTAAAAGATGATAATGAGTGTGATTCATCTCCTTGTGATGATAATGCTGCTTGCAACAACACAGTTGGGTCTTACTCATGTACCTGCCTTGAAGGTTATACTGGGAATGGTCTAAATTGCTCAAGTAAGTAGATACAATATTAAAGAACAAATATCTCTCTCTTTCTCCCTCTCCGGATTCATTCCTAGTTTCACCAGCATTTTTCAGGCATTTACTCACAAAAGAATACCTTTCCTTCCTTTTACCTCACAACTTCTCTCTTTTTACTTACATCTCAACAATTTCAAGTAGTCCTCAATAGTACTAAAGACAAACAGTTTTCTCTTGTATAACCGCTCTCTCAATCTCTTTGTAGTCGCATATATTAAGACAAAGATGTCTCAGTATATCAATACAAGATTATGGTAATTATTTCATTTTTACTCTTGTATAATATCTTGAATGTATTCTGTTTTTTATCATTTAATATTTAACGTCTCAATGTAGCTTTCAGTTGTAACAACTGTTACATTTGACAAACCATGTCAAATCAATTGACATTTTTAATGTGCGTTTTCCATCGATATGTGAACCCCTGGTTATTAACTATTTAATTCATGTGCTATACACAGCTATACTGTAGATGGAATCCAATGTGCATACAATATCTGTTGCCATGTCTTGCAAGCCTATGGCAAGCATCTGAGTTGTTAGCATAAAATTAGCAAAGAGCTCAATCATAGGCTTAGTTCAGTGTAACTTCATAGTGACCACCTGAATGGAAAGGATATATACAGAAAACCAATCCTTCGTGACATCAGCTTTTGCTCTGTTGAAGTCTCTACTAGAAAAAAGGATCTCCTTTCAAAACTTTAAGGAAATCCTTATAGAACTATCTTGTCATGCACTCAGTAATTATATCTTTCAGCATTATATTTATGTTATCCAACGCCTAGAGAATTGAATTGTAATTATTATGCACAAGATACAAATCAAAAATTATTATAATAGACCACATTTTATGTTTCTCATCAATAAAGTTACTCAATGAAATATAAACTACAAGAGCCTATACATAAACAAAAAGAGTAGTTATACATGTAAAGGCTGCTTTTCTCGAGTATTCTTTGTAGACAAGTCTCACTGTATGATGTTCATATTGTCATTTAATGTAGATATCGACGAGTGTGAAGGAGACCCGTGTGGTGTGTATGCTGACTGTTCAGATAATGAAGGTGCATTCACATGTTCCTGTATGCCTGGTTTCCAAGGTGATCCCTACGTGGCATGTACCGATATCAATGAGTGTCAGAACCCATCCTTGTTCACATGCCATCAACTAGCATCTTGTGTGAATACTATTGGAAACTATTCGTGCAAATGCAACAATGGTTATGTGGGAGATGGCCAAATATCCTGCTCAGGTATAGATCGTGAAAATTATATTATTGACAATAATGATAATAGAAGGAAGAAACAAAGAAAAATAAGAATAATGGTAATTATATCAATGACAAAAGTCATATTGATAACAATGATGCTGATAATACTCATGATAATTAGAATTATATTAATGGTAATAATAATCATAATTATTATAATATCAACAGTAGTATTATTTATAATGATGATGGTAATCGTAATTATAATGTTCATAATAACAATAATAAAAACAATGATGACTATGATAATAGCTCAATGACTTAAATGCCATTACGAACATGTAGTTGTACACAAATACATGTTGATAAATAACTTTTTCAAAACTAAGAGTAATAGTTTACATGTAATGTACATCCCAAAATAATCTGTAATTGATAATGTATCCTTTCATTTCCCATCTAATGTATGTCTATGGATATGTAGATCAAGATGAATGCAGTGATGTCCTTCAATTCTGTGGACCAAACAGTAACTGCTCCAACTCGGTGGGCTCTTATGAATGCATGTGCTACGAAGGTTACGTGAGGGAGAATACGGATAGCAATTGTACAGGTACGGTAAATAACAAACATAATATATGAAAGATATAACTCTGTTTTTCACAATTTGTTCTACTTTTTGACAACTTTCCTACCTATATCGTTTGCGCAACAATTTTGTTGTTGAAAATCAGGCGTACAGTTTACTGAGTCACATGAACTTTTGTCTTTGCATGTCAAACCGACAATTGATCATTTTCGTGATTTGTGTACAAAATAAATGGGAATGTCATTTTTCCTAAAATATAGATAAAACATTGGTTATTTTGTCTTGTTAAAAGTGTAGGTGTTTGTTTTGGGAGTCAATAAATTACCATAAATATGCAAATGAGTGAATTGAAGAAAAAAAATGATTTTACTATAGAATTCTTTACACTTCACTGGACATGCATGCACATTTTTGCGGCGATTGGCCGTTTCACAGCCGAGATCTTAGAGTGGGGGCATAATGCTATATCTCTAGTAGCAAAACTACCCATCATTGGGAATACAATAGAAAACAGGAAAAACCACAAAATAAATGGATGATTCTGACAGAGAAAATATTAGTAGTTTGAATAAGGGGAAGACCTGTATGAATCAAATTGTTATTATTGTCATTATTAATATTGTTATTTATATCAATTCTGACAGATTTTAATGAATGTGACAACGTTCAAAACACCTGTGATCGAGACATCTCTACGTGCGTGAACACAGGTGGTGATTTCATGTGTGCATGTGCTTCTGGGTACCAGAATGATTCACCCAAGACCTGCATGGGTAAATGATATGGCATTGTTATCTTTTTGTGTTGTCATTGTAAATAAGGAGGATGCTCGTGAAAATTAGAATAAGTGCAGGGAGAGATCGTCATCATGGCGCGAAAGTCAGAAACCCCTTGTAAAAGGGAAAATACTGACCTTGGTCAATGATGATGTACAGTATAAACGAGAAGGTCCCTTAGTTCTTGCTGTACCGTCTGCAGATAGATGTACGTGTGACAAAAAGACTGCATGTACATGTACAGTTAAGGACTAAATTATTTGTCCCTTACAAAGTAAAGTATAAAGTTTTGTGATGTTATAAGTATGTGAACAAATTGATTACTAGAATTTGGCAGTGATTTAAAAGCATTTCAAGTCAAGCATACTGTATGTACATGTCCAGTATAATTATGGTTGCCAATCTATATCACTGCCGGTGCTAGAATATGAATCATGCATTCTAAATATCAAAGAGTTGTCATATAGGCCTACCACTAGATGTACATGTATATACTTGTACATTGTTTGAGAAAATACCAAATTTGTTGTCCATCTTTTCTTATTTTACCATCAAACAGTAAAATGAGTGATGAACAGAAACGTGAAGGACTACCCCCCCCAAAAAAAAAAAAAAAAAAAAACAAAACAAATTTACACGTTACATTAATTGTCTATTTTGAAATTGAATACACCTTTATAAGAACTGTTGTTAACATTTATAGACAAGGTAAATTAATTCCCTACAACTTCTGTACACATAACAAGATAATTATAGGTGTTTGAAATTATCCCTGTTGCATACAGGAACAGTTATTCAAACTCTTTTCAGAGGCAATGGGTAAAGCATTTTTTTTTTGTAAAATCTTAATACCAGTAATTATTGCAATGTCTGGTCTTGGAGTGTAAGACACTGGAGAAATGTATAGCCATACATATACTGCAAATATATGTTTGAATATCTGTACAAGGCTTAGAATCATCATCAGGGTATTAAGCTTTATGCAAACCACAAATATCATAATGTTTATTACTATTATGAATAGCGGTCCTTATGAATAATGGTCCTTATGAATAGCGGTCCTTATGGATATAGAGCTTGTTCCATTATTTGTATTACCTGCTTCCCCATCTAGACACAAACGAGTGTGAAGAAATCACCCCTGTCTGTAGCAACAGTACAAAATGCATCAACACTGTGGGAGACTACAGGTGTATCTGCACTGCAGAGGGCTTCACTGAAATTAAAGGAGTCTGTGAAGGTAATTATAATATTCAGCATTTATATAGCGCTTAATACAACTCGGACATCTCTAAGGGCTTTACAGATATGCTATTACCCCGGTCATTGGATTCAGTGCTTGCCCGCACACACAGTGTGCACAATCTCCACTCCCTGGGGAGCATTCCAGCCAGGCGTGACTTGACGTTCAAAAACATACCAGGTACCCATTTTAACACCTGGATGGAGAGTAGCAAGTGTAGGTTAATATCTTGCCAAAGGATATAAGTGGTGTGTCAGGATTCGAACCCTCAACCTTTGCATTAATAAGCATAAATGCATAAATTACCATAAATATGCAAATGAGTGAATTTGTCAAACAATTGAAATTACGATAGTATTCTTTACACTTCACTTGACATGCATGAAAGTTATCACTCTGTAGGGGAAGGGGCAACCCCTGCCTTCTGGGCTATTCAGTTTCAAAATAGCCCTGGCTATATAGGGTTAAACCAAGTGTGATATATGCTTGTGGACTTCTCCTTTAAGTTATTACAAGAACTAATGAAAAACAAACTGTTTTATTTTTAATCATATTTTAGCGTCCTTAACCTTGCAACTGAGGGTAAGATTTGAAGCCCTTCTCGGTGCCTTAATTGCTGCCAATCCATCTATTATCGAATCTGCTACAAATCAAGAGCAACTTGAACGTGACGTAAGTCAATACCACATGTACTCAATATTGATTAAACAGTAGTCTGTTCCACATTCATTTCTTGTTAAGTGTACTAATCACTCACAACTGTAATTTGTCTACACTGAGCCAGAATGCATATAATCAACATCAAATCAACCAAACCCGGTTTTCTTTAGGAAAGCAGATTAGAAGTATGAACAAATGTATACAGGTCATGCAAGTTTGTACAGATAATGCACATTTGTTTAAAATAACTTAATTTGTTACATTATTTGACTGAAAGCGACTCTATAGCATCCATTTTTCTGATTTAGTCTCTGTCTTAGAATAGACTTAAATTTTTGAAACCATTTCTGTGTGTGAAATCATTACAAAATGTGAAATATATGCGATGTATACAAAATATGAAACAATAAACTGAAACTGAAAATAGAGAATACAAGTAAATCAAACTGCAAACAGGTTCTAATGTATCATCACTTGTACATGTGCATCACCAGTCACTTTTATGTTTATTATGAGGGATTATAAACTAAAACATAATATTTTCAAAACCAATATTTGAAGCTCATACTTTGAATAATATAGTGAGATGGAAAATAGTTTTGGGTGATTGTTATTACACTTCAGATAAACCTGTATATATTGTGCCTTGTGTGCATTCACAAGTGACAAGAATAAAAAATTAAACACCTCTGGAAAGAAAGAGATGTTTTGTGACACCTTCACTTACATTTAATTGCCATACCTTCTGGAATTGTCTCGCTCAAGTCACAGAAGTAAAGTCCTTTTAAACAGTAGGCTGAACAAATCAATAAGACTGAAATCTTTTTGAAGATTAACTCCGATTTCCCCGAAAAATTCATAATCCTCAAAAAAAACATAATTAAAATCATAATGATAATAATGGTTTCATATTACAGAAGAGAGTATGGGCTTACGTGTTTATCTTGGTGAAAATACGTCTGAAAATTTTGTTTTTGACTTTTGAAGAACATGCAATTTCATGTGAATGTGTGTCACTTTATCTTTAGATGCTGATGTTTCTCCAAGGCATTTCAGAACTTGGGGAATCGGTATTCATGGCTATAATATCAGATGTGAATGTGACCGGTCCCTATGCTGTCATAGACTTCAGGACAGATGTTGAAACAACACTAAATATCAGCGACACAGTATTGGAATCGTTGTTTAACAATGCTCTACCAAATAACCGGCGCTTTGGAGTTTCAGGAGCCGAAAATGTAGTCAATCAATTGGGTAAGGAGGGCATAACGACACATAAGCATGAGTTTTCCTTGGGAATTGACACAATTTTGGTATTTCCCCTAATATTAGAGAGGGATGGGGAATTTCTTTTTGTCACATCGAATCCGCTGTGTGTGATACATGTACTTCTGCCCAAATCAATGCTACTTCCACCAGGTTTGTGTCAGATGTAGCATTTATGACATACTCCTTATTGAAACTGCAGACTATATCTCTTCAAAGGGCAGTCCAACTTTTGTAATAGTTTCATTTTCATTTTCAAGCAGAAAAATAAGAGAAACACAATAGTGAAAGTATGACGTAAATTGAAACAATAAGAAGAAAGTTATAAGTGTTTGAAATATGAGATCACTACATCCTTGCAAATCACAATTGGGCAATCTGTTCAGTGCCTTGTCAGATATATATTGTACTCAAATTGAAGCTTCCATGAAAGCAAAATACATTTTTATTGTTACTTAATATACGTAGAAGTTATACATAATTTACGACCCAATAATGTGTGGAGGGAAAGGGAATAATGTTAGAATACTGTAAACTGCAAAGGATTAAACCTGAACATGATAATATGTTTTATATTGTTTTCTTTTTTTGCTGCAGATGTTGATGAATGTGCCGATGATGCAGACTTGTGTAGCAACGGAACATGCACTAACACCATTGGCTCTTTCTTCTGTACTTGCAAGGACGGATATATTGAAGATGGAGCAAGAACTGCTTGTATTGGTATGTAAAAGGGAATTTTGTAACAAAGAAAAACATGCATAAACATATCCCTTTGGTATTAATATTCATTAAGACATGTTTATCAAGGCTAACAAAGGGAAACAGGAAAATTGGCCACTGTAGACACTAGGCCTTTCAAGACCAGTTCTTTAACAAATACCATTATTATGTTGGTTTGGTTAATGTAAAAGCACATCAAACAAGCAGCTCGCAGTCTGAAAATCTTCAAGTTACAAACACATTTAGAATATATAAAACAAAAATATATATTGGTAAGTTAAATTTTGCAGAAATTATATAGCATTGATCAGATAAAGTCAAAATTGCAAAACGAAATAATTCGTTTAATTTAGTAAAGTAGTAATACACTTATTTGTTGAAAGACCAAGACTGTATAAAGGAGAGAATGGAGAAGAAAAAATGTAAAGTTGTTTTGAGTGAAAGATTTCGGAAAGTATTTTACAATTGATCTAAACATTTCTATTACACAAAATGAAATTAAGCATAAAAATAATATGTATTGACAGAGATGAAATTAAACCATAAAAATTCAGTTTTTCACTTATAAAATGTAAACACAGCATTCATCTAAATCAAGAATCCTCTTCATAAAATTAGAATGAGATTTGAATAACAATATTGGGTAATTTTGTATAAAATATTGCACATTGGAGAAAGAAGCCCAAATTAAATATTTGGCAAGGGCATAAAATTGCAGTAACAATTGAACACTAATGATTTAATGAAACAACGGATCAAAATGTGTTTACAGTGTAATGCAATTTGAGAGTAAATTGAATAAACATGTATGTAGCAAACGTTATATGAAAGCGATTTGTTTAAAACCAACAATCTACTGATGTGCATGAAAAAAAGAAAGTTGTATTTCTAAGCAAATCAGAGTTCAAAATGACTATTGATATTGTGAAATATAATGATACCATTCATTTGTATTTCTGCCAAGAGGGAGGCATCATAAGTGCCCAATAACGTCATATTATATTGTCTTGTTTAAAACCAAAAATCTACTAATGTGCATGACAAAAAGAAAGTTGTATGTCTGAGCAAATCAGAGTTCAAAAGGTATTTAACAACGGCTATTGATATTGTAAAATGTAATGACACCATTTATCTGTATTTCTGTCTAGAGGGAAGCATTGGACTTCATTGAGAGGTATCCACTAAGGCAAGCAGTGTAATTGTCATGGGGGTAATTGTGCTGGAGCAGTTGCAGGGGGTAATTGTCCAGGGGGTTCAATGTCCTTGTTGAGTAATTATCATTTGGTTGTTATACTGTATGGATTTGTGGATTCCTTTTACTTCCAGATTTTGATGAATGCGAAGATGATTCCACCCTCTGTGCTAATGGAATGTGTGGTAACACCGCTGGTTCTTATACTTGCAACTGTGGCGTAGGGTTCCAACTCGATGACACTGGTGTCAATTGTGAAGGTATGCTTTTCTGATTTTTATGCCTCCGCCACCGAAGGTGGTGCCAGAGGCATCATGTTTTCGGGTTGTCCGTCCGTACGTCCGTCCCGTTTGACCGTTATCGCAATATCTCAAGAACCATTTAAGATTTAAACTTCAAACTTAAGGATAGTATGTATCATCATAGGAAGACGATC